>VYZW01020413.1:0-38793 GCA_013401315.1 Balaeniceps rex | reverse complement strand
GGAAGGGAAGGGAAGGGAAGGGAAGGGAAGGGAAGGGAAGGGAAGGAGAAAATAGTGGAGAATAACATGCTGGGTTACACTGCTGGGGCGCCAGTCCATCCTTGCCCAGCTGCAAAGACGTGTGCTGTTTATTGACAGTCAACAATCCCAGTTTGGCAGGATGAGGCTAAGCAGTAATAATAATAATGATACTTAGCAGTTATTGCCATGATGCTTTCATTAAACCGATTTAGAAAGGATCATTATTTTATTAAGCATCCTTATGTTATGTTTATTCTGCCATTAAATGAAGATTTGCCCATCAGAGCCCCATTAGTTAAAGGACGTGTTGCCAGCAGCTGCTGCTCCCAGAAGCGTGAGAAACACCGAGATCCTGATGGCGCCCAGAGCTGGCTGGGAGCTGCGGAGGTGCCTTTGCATCACGCCTGGTGCCTGCATCACCCACCGTTCAAAGGGGCCTTCCCCTCCTGGGAGCCACGTGCAGCTCCCACCCTCGCCTCCACCTCCCCACGGCTTGGCAGGGGGTTTGCTCGTGGTGACACGGTGCTGCACCTCCTCTCCCTGCCATTGCAAGCGTGTGACCTTACACAACGCACTTGGGAAAAGAGACTGAGCCCTCAACAGGTTTTGGCATTGCCAGAGTTTCATTTCATCTCCTCACATGTGTTTTCCAGGTACCCCCTGACTTGGTGCTTTTGTGCCTTGCTGCTCTGTGCGGCGGATGCCATCGAGCTGACGGACATGTTTGGGGAGATCCAGTCTCCCAACTTTCCCGATTCCTATCCTAGCGACTCGGAAGTGACGTGGAACATCTCTGTGCCCGACGGATTTAAAATCAAGCTGTACTTCATGCATTTTGACTTGGAGTCATCCTACCTCTGTGAATACGACTACGTGAAGGTGAGCTGTGATACCACGGGGCAGATGGTGGGGTAGACAGCTGACCTGTTTGGCCAGCTGAGAGAGGATATAGTGCTGGAAAAGTTGGGACGAAGCTGGTTTTCCCCATTTATTGGGCACAGGAGTTGTCAGTCCAGCAGACAACGGGGAGAGCACAGGTAAGCTGACAACGTTCATTGGACTAACAGTGAGTGGGACACCAGATTCAGAGCTTACCCACAGAGGACCAGATTTCTGAAAGTATTTGGGCACTTAACTCTCATTGGACCCAATGGGATTTACACACCTACGGGCTGATGAAACCCCTGTGGCTAAACCCCCAGCCTGTGCCATTCTGATGCCAGCCATGTGCAAGGAGGACCCCTGAGTTGGGCACCCTTTGCCAGGTCATGGCCATAGGTGCATCTTGCAGCCAGCATGGATCCCTGGACACAGTTTGCAGGCTCTTGGGATACCCTATCCAGCCCCCAGGGAAGCAAAAGGGAAAGGTTAGACCTGAGCTTGAGGCTACAAGTTGGGGTCTGCAAGCAGAGCCTCCCACAAGCCACAGGGCACAGACCCAAAGGCTCCCTTGGGTTCAATGCAAACACATCTCACAGCTGAGATAAAATTTCGGGGCCGCTGCTGGCAAATACCTGCAGCACAAACAAGCTATGGAGGTTCCCAGGGAGCTGTCATGGCCAAAACCACAAAAGATTTCAGTCTGCTTCATTGCTGGGCAGTAACCCATCAGAAACTGCTGTTGACCACACACTGCAGTGCCACAGAGCATCCTTGTCTCTTGCACCACAGGTCTCTCCAAGCAGGGCTCTCCTTCGCATGCAGGACAAGCTGGGTTCCCCATATCTTTGAACTTATCATAGAATCATAGAATCATTTGATTGGAAAAGACCTTTAAGATCATCGAGTCCAACTGTACCTGTCCACTACTAAACCATGTCCCTAAGTGCCTCGTCTACCCGTCTTTTAAATACCTCCAGGGATGGTGACCCCACCACTTCCCTGGGCAGCCTGTTCCAATACTTGACAACTTGGTCAGGTTCGGTGCTTTCTAGCAGACCAACAGTAGCAAGCAGGTGCTTTCTAGGTTTGCCTGGCTGAACATGCCTCACCCCATCGCCCGGCACAAGCCTCACCCTGCCCCTCCGCACAGAGGCAGGTGGAGGTTGCACCCAGGTCTGGAACCACAGAACTCAGCCCTGGTGCTAGTTGCCAGCTAACTGAAATTATTATTTTATTCTTGCCCTGAGAAAACAAAGCAAACGGTTGTGGTTTTTTTTCCTCTAGGATCTGTTGTTCGCTGCTTTAATTTCCCCTTTGTGCTGGCGCTCATTCTGCTACTAACAGCTCTCATTGAGGTTTGATTAGTTCTTTCTGCTTCTCCTGGATCTTCTCCAAGCACAAGGGCCAGGGACATATATAGAGATATATTGCTTTAAAAACCCAATAAGCTCAAGGAGCGGATTTCTTGGAAACTTTCCCCATTCCAAGCTTTACCCCTCCTCCCGCCCTTCAACCCCTGCTCATTTTTCCTTTTTCATAAGGCTCCCTGTTATTTGGCCATGGTGCCAACTTGGCACCGTAGCTCTCCCTGCCGCTGGATTTCCATAAGAAGGCGGTATTTTTCGCAGGGATTTAGATCTCAGCTGTATAAATTTGCTTGGGGCTGTAACTCAGCTTGCGGAGCCTCCACCACAGAATTACATTTGAAAAGTGCTGAAAATGGATGGATTATGGGAGATCCATAGGCTACTCTGCTGGGCAGGGGTGCAGTCTTGATGCTGCTAAACCACCAGCTTAGAAAACGTTAAGGAGAGCAGCAAATGGCTATTTTCCTCCTTGAGTTTGTGTGTCCAGCCTCTGTCTGCATCAGCGCAAGACGTAAAAACAGCGTCAGCCCGCTCTTTGACAGAGGCCAACAGTGCATGGCTATAGAATATAACTATAGACCCAGCACATATAGGTGCTTCTCTGTAATACTCTGCCAGTCCCAGTGAAGATGCTCAGAAAGCCGCAGGTGGCATCTCTGTGTTCGATGGCGCTCAATGGATTCCCCCTCCATGAACTTGTACCATTGCTTTCTGAACTCATGGGTGACTTTAATCTCTGCAGCATCCTGTGACAGAGAGTTGCACAGGTTAAATATATGATCATACGCCTGTGTGTATGTGTGAAGAAACACCTCCTTGTTTGTTCTGTCCGGGCTCTCCATCAGGGTCTTCATCACCTTGGCTGCCATAAGAAGGAGGTCAAAATGGGGACTGAGCAGCCCCAGTGCAAGGTGGGGACCCAGCTCAGGACCGGCAGAAAGCTGCCGTGCCCTGGCCCTTGCTCTCCTTACCTCCTTGGCTGCCTACACAGTCGAGCTCTGGAGCAGCGTACAAAGTCATCCTGAGCCTTAAGTTCCGGGCGAGCCGAGCTGTAAACCCGCGCAGATCTCTGCCTTCGGGGTGGTCTTCTGAAGGGAACAGTTTCCAGAGCTCTGAAACAATGGCTAATTAAAACAATAGCTGTTTATTTATATATACACACATATATGCGTGCGTGTGTGTATATATATAAAAAGAACATGGCTTCTAAAGAAACGCTAACAGCCCAGGAGGCCTGTTTGTGCAAAGGGGGATAGCAGAGAGGGGGAGTGGTACTTCAGTGAGGAGGTGAGCCAGGAGGAATGGGAGGAACAGCCACCCCCAAAATACCCACCCGAAGAAGCCCCATGCAGGTAGGAAACACCAGCTGCACACCGCCTCAGGAAGCCGAGCTCTGGGCCCCGGCACATCAGAGACAGCCTCGCCCTGGGTTTTGGACGGCCGCCCTCAGCTGCTTGCCAGGTCCAGGGGGACGGGGAAGGAGCAGCCATCCCTGCCGGGCTTTCGGCTCCTGCCCTCCGCCATGCTCCTCGGCAAGCTCTGCCCAGCTCATCGCTGTCCCCGCGGAGCTGATTTGGGGCTTCCTCATCTGCAGGGGGTCTCACCGTGGTTTGCCCAGCTCCTTTCTGGGGTCACCCAGCACTGAGCACTTTTGCACACAAGTCTCCAGCACTGGCCCGGGGCACCCGAAAGCCACGGCCGTGACCGGGAAATCAGGTTAAGTGACTTGACCGATGTCACTGAGGAGCACTGTAGTGGATGCAGGGAGATGGGAGATGAAATCCCAGTGGAGGGCCAGAGATGGGAGATGAAACCCTGACTTCTGAGGCGCCTTCACGAGTAAATCACCGAGCTTATTAGGGAGATCTGAGCCTGGGGTCCTGTCCGTGAGGTTTTGCACATTGCTCAGTCAAGCCCTGGAATGAAATCAGCCCCTGAGGGCTTGGCAGCCAGCTTGGGACCAGCTCCTTGATTGAAATGAAGATGGGGCCTGTGGTGAGAGGATTTCCCCTCAGTCAGCCCATGGCAAGTCCTTGCTGGCTCACAGTCCTCGTGGGGTTACATCTCTTCACTCCAATCCCTACCACTAAGTCCTGATTCACGATGGCACTGCTTGAGACCTGGCAGGTTTCAGCACATGCCACAGGGCTTTCCCTTTACTCCTTCAAGCCCAGGGGCCGTCCATGGTGGGTCTCTCCAACTGTGCATGGGGGCAGAAGGGCAGAGGGCTCCGTGACACTTTGTGGGTCCAGTGGGTCCCATCTCCCCTGACACAACCCCCGAGTCTCCCTTGGATGCACCTCTTCATGTTGTGTTCAGACTTCTGCCCACGTGGGGCACTTGGGACACTTTTCTGCAGCCGCTCTTCATACCCATGTCCCCAGGGAGGATCGGGTGCTCACCCAAGCAGGACTCCTACTGACCCCACACGTGGGTGCACAGGAGCTGGTCAGGTACCGCAGGCAAAACCAGTGGCTGCGAACAAATTTGCTCGAGGGTGGCCAGGGGCCCAACCGATTGCAGGAGGAAGGTTTTGGCAGCCCCAGTGAGGGGCTGGTGACGGAAAAACAGGGGTAAGGGCCAAGCTGGGGAGGCATGGCTGCAGGTAGAGCACCAGCGAGTGCTGCCGCCCCGGGAAGCAGCACTCGGGGAAAGGGGGGGGATTATGAAAGATTTGCGATGTGACGGAGCCACATCCCCCTGAGGTTTGGCACGGTGCTTAGGGTGCATAGCAGATCAGCTTTGCACGCAGCGTCCTGGGCTGCGCCGTGCCGAGCGCTCGACACTGTCGCCAGGGACACCCCCGGTGCTCGACGCAGCACTGGCAGGGGCCATGCAGGGCCAGGGAAGGAGCTCGATGCTGCATTCAGGGCAGTGCATGCCCAGCCTGGGGCTGCGAGAAGGGCGCACGGGACCCATTTACACCTTCCTCTGCTCAGAGGAGGGGGGAAAAGCACAAATCAGGGATTGGCATGAACTGGGGGGTCAGGAGAAGAGCAGCCTCTTTTCATGCTGTCAGCCGGCCTCAGCCAGGGGGTAATCCGTGCCCCGGGGGTGTGGGGTCCCAAGAGGAGCACTTCAAATCCCGGGAGGCAGCTGGGAGGAGAGGAGGGTCCAGGGCTTTGCTGCTCACCCTTCCCATCCCATTGGCTCTGTGCAGAGGAGTCTGGTGGCACCAGCCACCCCCTGCACCGCTGGGGACCACAGTCACCCCCCATGCAGGGAAAGGAGGAGGATCAGGCATGGCAGTGAGCCAGAAGCTCCATCAGCACCCCAGCATCCCACCCAGGTTCTCCTTGCACCTCCAGCCCCCCCAGGGAACAGGACTGGCCCAGAAATAAGGCATGTGGGTGCAGCAACCCATGGGAGGGGATGGTCTTCAGATGCCGAGCCAAGTCCACAGCAGGGGAAAGCAGCCATCCTCCCCTTTCCCCCACGGCACAGCTGCCACGTGTGTTCCTGTGGAAGTTCAGGTGCTTCCTGAGCTAAGAAAGGATGCTTAACGTATACCGAGGAGAGGACGCATGCATGTTGGGGAGAGGATCTCCAGGAGACCTAGATGGAAGCTCCTGCTGGGGCTGTCCCATCCCTGCCTCATTTCCAACTGGCAGCAGCAGCAGCAGCAGCAGCAGTCATTTTGCAAAAAACCCCATTCATCTGCGTGTTGCCTTCTTCCGTGCACTCTAACTGCAAGGCGGCTCGGCAGGGGCTGTTTCATGCCCTTCCCTGTCTCTGAGCATCTCCTCCCCATGTCATGTTCCCAGTGTCTTCAGCCCAGTGCTGCGATTTCTCTGCCTAATGAGCCATTTATATATATTACAAGTGGTATGTTTGGCCTTCATCAGTCCAATTAGTGCATTCCTGGAGGGCTGGAGGGGGGGGAGTGGCGGCTGCGTTTCCGTATTGCCGGCTGCCTGCTCCTCTCCGGTGGCAGACACTGAACCGCCAGGCCAAATTCCCCCTGCTGTTCATGGCGTTTCGTTAACCTGCCCACTGCAGGAGCCATCTCCGGAGCATCGCTGCTCCAGCATCCCCAGCAGCCCATGCCCTGGGGCAGCGTTTCTTTGCTGCCCAGCTGGGGCACCCCAGCTCCTGCCTCCTGCCCCAAAGTGGGGAAATCAGTATGGGGCAGAGGGGGAGTCACACAGCTTGGGTCACCACTTCTCTTAGCCACAGCCCAAGCCAAAATACAGGGGGACAGAGCCACAGCTGGTGAGGGACCCCCATCTGCCTCCATCCAGAGGGGCAGAAATCTTAAGGAGGCAATGAGGAGGCAAGCAGAAACAGGGAAGACGGCAGGAGGCAGTGGCAAGGGTAAATTTAAGGCACAAAAGTGTCGCTATATTTTATTTTTCAAAGGAGGACTCTTTCAGCGTATTTTTATAGGGAATTTCTCTGCAGCAATTGATATTTCCCTCGGGGACACATCTTCTCTAGTGAAAACGTCGACATCGTGACCCGAGAGGGAGAAACTCCAAACAAACAACCAGGATTTAATTACCAGCCTGCTCGCTGGATGTAAATGATCTACGAAAAAGTATACAGTCCTCAGCAGAGGCAGCAAATATTAACCAGGGATGATGACCTCTCTGTTTAGTTTACTGCTGGAGGGCTGTCTCTGCTCCCTGTGGCTCGGGGCATGGGACCCGTCACAGATAAGGGGCTGTGGATACCTTCAGCGAGGACAGCACGGCTCTCCCAGGCCTCTTCCTGCCGCTCCAGGGCTGTATCCAGGGATGCTGGGGGCAGCACTGGGGCTGGCCTCATGGCGGGAGCATCCTCCGGCCACGACATGGGGCACCGGGGAGGTTTTCCCGCGCTTTGGTGATGTTGTGCTGCAGGTCCTGCACCAGCGGGGCTGGAGGAGAGGGATGGGAGCTCACGTGGTGGCTCGTGTGTCCCTGCAGAGGTGACAGCCATCAGCCCTGCATGGAGGAGCTGGCTGGAAATTGGTCCTTCCCACACCTTTCCTTAAGAAAAAGCAGTTTCTGCAGAACAGGCTGCATGCTGCGCGCTTGCGCAGCCAAGACTGCATGTCAGGGCCGAAATGCCGTTTTCCTTTGCTTTTGGTGATGGTGCACCCATTTTTCAGTCTGAAACATTATTTCATTTCAAAATAATCTTTCTTTCAGATTTAAAAGAGATTCTAAAGCACCACAGTATATTTCAAAGGGATTGAAACCAGATGGATCCCAAATTACTTGTTTTCCTTTTTTTTTTAGAACGCTGTTTCACCAAAAAAAAAAAAAAATTCAATTGGGTTTTTGTCCCAATGCGGGGCACGTGCTTTTTCTCCAAATTCTCAAAATTTATCATCGGAAAGTCTCTCTCTTTTCTGGCCAGCTCCAGCTCGTATGAGAGGATGGAAAATATCTGGAGGCAATGTCAAGGCACGCTGAGTTGCCATTTCCACATTGGCTTTCCCTGGTGTGAGCAAGTTTCCGCCTGCTTGTTCAGCCCTGGGAAATTTCCCTTTCAGCCCCAGACCCTCCGTGGCCCACGCATCCCAAGGGGTCTCCAGGAGACGGGGATGCAGCCGGAGGAGGGTCTCACCTCGCTGAGGCCACGCAAGCTGGGAATGGCATTGCAACACCTCCGGGACCCCGTGGGTCCCCGAGCAGACGGCTGTTTTCCCCAGGCATGGGCTGGGGGGCTGCATGCTTCATCACGGACTCAATAGCATTGGCTTGGCATAAGCAGCGGGAGCTGGCATGGTGGTGTTCATCGCATTCCTCAGCCGAGGGGTTTATTCATATTCAAATCTCCTGGGGGAAAGCAGGCAGGGTGGTGGGAATGAGCTGGGAGAGGTTGTGGTGGAGACAGGGGCTGGGGGTAGGATTTGCAGGAGAAGGAGATGGCGTCAATGCTGAAATGGTCCTGGGGAAAATGGTGAGGAAAAAGGAAGGGAGGGGGTTTCCAGGGAAAACCAGAGGGGTTTCTGCAGGTATTACATTGCTTGAAGGCATGGGCATGGCTGTGCTTTAAAGGAATAGAGGCTAGTGAGCATGCTGGCACGACAACAGGGCAGGTTGGCCCGTTGGTCCTCTCCTGTAGCCCTCTGGGCACGTGGCTTCAAGTCCAAACAGTGCCTGGTAGTGCAGGTCTGGAACCAGACAGGGACCCTGGGTGGCAGGGACAGGACTGAGCTTGTCCAAGCCAGCCCAAGGGACAGAAACACCATCCAAATTATGGCTGCTGCTTTGAGCTGATACAAAACCGGTGGGCAGGGGCTCCTCTGGGGTCCCATCGCCCTCCCAGCAGCACAGCCCTCACACAGCTGCTGCTGCCCAGATCAGCATTTGGGCTGAGGGAGGAGGCGAGGGTGAGCATCTCAGGTACCGACAGCTCTGAGTGGGAACGACACGGCCCGGGGCTGATTTTCACACCCCTTATTCAGCGCCACCTGCCCACATCCTCACCCCACCTCCCAAACAGGCTCCTTCCCTGCATCCTCCCCTTAAACCCCGCAGCTCCTCCCTACATCCCAGATGCTACCTGCTCTCTCAGCATCTGCTTCAGAGGGTGGCCATAGGCAGGAGCGGGCAGACCTGAGTCCCTGTGTTCATTTTGCAGAAACCATTTAGTTGCTTTACTGCTGTAACGGCATCTCAGAGATCCGGAGCGGTGGGAGTCAGACCTGCCATGCTCTGAGCATCCCCGGGGTCACGCTTGGCTGCAGAAGGTGAGGTGAATGCAGCGGGAATGTCTGGAAATTGATTTTTAGGGCCAAGGCAGCGCAGGGCTGAGCAGGACGGGGCACCCAGGGGTGCAGAGCTGCATCCTTAGGCTGTGGCCATCAAAGGCTGCCACACGAGCAGCCTGCCCCATGGAGATGCTGCTGAGCCCTGGCTGGGGACAGGCTGGGCAAGCACAGGCAGAGACCTGAGCTCTCAGGTGCAGAGCATAACTCCAAGCCCAGCCTGACCTCCCCCAGGAAAGCACCATGGGCTCTCCGGGCTCGCAGACACCCACAGCCCCACGCAGAGAAAATTCAGAGGTGACCAGCACTGGGGAGCACCCCAGGGACATGTCAAACTCCTGCGCTATCCAAGCGCTCAGCAGAACCCAGGGGGCAAGTCCCAAGCCCTGCCGAGTGCTCACCCGTTCTTTCTGCTGACAGATTGAAGCTGAGGACCAGGAGCTGGCAACCTTCTGCGGCAGGGAGACGACAGACACAGAGCAGGCTCCCGGCCAGCAAGTGATCCTGTCCCCAGGGCCCTACATGGGGCTTACGTTCAGGTCTGACTTCTCCAACGAGGAACGCTTCACTGGCTTCGACGCCCATTACACTGCCGTGGGTAAGCAGCGGTTAAGCCTGCAGGACCAGCTTGCTAGGACAGCATAAAGATCTGCTAGGGTCACATCCTAGGCCAGCCTTGGGGACCCTAGCAAGAGAAGTCCTTGTGTGCAGCCCTTCGGCCATATGGGACTCGCTGGGTGCTCGTGTGACCCACCATGTGGGACAAATAATTTCTCAGTGCTGTGGCAAATTTCCCCATGAGGAGTGATGCACGGGGGGCTGCAGGGTGACCTCCCTTCCTTCTTATCTCCATCCTAGATGTGGACGAGTGCCTGGAGAAAAGCGACGAGGAGCTGGCGTGTGACCACTACTGCCACAACTACATCGGCGGGTACTACTGCTCCTGCAGGTTTGGCTACATCCTCCACTCCGACAACAGGACCTGCAAAGGTACCACCCAGGCACAGCTCAGACATGGGGACAGTCACACAGAGGGGTCCCTGAGCAGGCAACAGACCTACCAAACACAGGCAAAACTGCCCTCTCTTGCTGCCAGGAGGTGCCTCTTCCCCTACAAACCAATAGCCTGGGACTAGAGAGCACCCAAGACCCACAGACTGCTTGTGTGGGAAGGACATGTGGTTTCTCCCATGGGCTGTGCTCCTCAGCTAAGCCCTGTAGACCTCCTCAAGTCAGAGAAATGAAAAGGCTTAGTCTCTGCTCTGAATCTGCATCATGTAGATTAGCTGGGATTAGCTCTCAGCCCAGGACCCCCTATGCCACAGGCATATTTGGAGGTTGGCTGTGTGAGGTTCTCCTTGCATGGAAGCATATTGAGGGTCCATGGACCACCCAGCAGACCCCACTCCACTGGGAGGGCTCCTGAGCATGGTCAGGGCTGGGATGCGGCTGACATGGGGCTGGCAGGGAGGGCCCTGAGCGAGCCACGGCTGTGTTTCAGTGGAGTGCAGTGACAACCTCTACACCCAGAGAAGCGGGGTGGTCACCAGCGCTGACTTCCCCAGCCCCTACCCCAAGAGCTCAGACTGCCTGTACCGTATCGAGCTGGAGGAGGGCTTCTTCATCACCCTGAGCTTCGAGGACAGCTTCGACGTGGAAGACCACCCCGAGGTGACCTGTCCTTATGACTACATCAAGGTGAGCTGGGCTCTGCACACTCCTCCTGTCCTGCTCTCCTGTCATTTCCCCGGTGCCCTAGTGATGGGACCAAAATTGCCCCAGTCTAAATGGGGGTGATGAAGCCAGGAGGAGCCCTGTGCTCAGTTGAACCCATGTCTCTTACCACGTCTGATTTTGACCCTCTCAGCCAATAGTGACCCTCTTTCAGTTCAAATCCCGCCGACACATGGTGCTTAAGCCCCACTGACCCCACTGCAGCCCCATCCATCAGCCTCAGGGTGAAGCGATCCTCAGGGATCAAAGATACCCCTCAAGCCACCCACTCTTCTTTGCCTCGGCAGATCAAAGCTGGCCGTAGGGAGTTTGGCCCTTTCTGTGGAGAGAAGTCCCCGGGACGCATTGAAACCCAAACCAACAGCGTGCAGATCCTCTTCCACAGTGACAACTCGGGAGAGAACAGGGGCTGGAAGCTGTCGTACACAGCAATCGGTAACTCCTGCTGCTTTTCCCTGTTTGCAGGGCTTGGGCAATGGGGAGGGCTTTATAAACCCTGCAGGTGGAGATCATGAGTTTAGTGGTCCATGATCCTGTCTCCAGAAAGAATCTGTACCAGAAATCACAAGAAGAGAGGAGTAAAATAAGATGGAGCCCTCCCTTCAAGGGGTGCTTTTTTCCCCTATACCAGATGGGCCCTGAAACAAGACCACATTGCAAAGCAGGGCAGTTTGGGGCAGGATAATTGCACAAGCTGCTGTTATTAGCTCCCAACCTTGTAATGCCCAAAGCCAGGGACAGCCCAGGACTGGGGGAAAGACCTAGAGCCTCCACTCCTAGGAGAAGAGCCTGACTGAGCCGTGCCAGCGTAGGCTAACAGCAAGAGCAGGGCAGGGACGCTCAGACCCTGCTACAGGGACTGGTGGCAGAGCTGGGACTCTCAATTTCCTCCATTTATTCATCTGAGTTTTGTTTTGCTTTGTTTGCTTTTTATTCAAAGGAAACCCATGCCCACTGGTGCAACCACCGATCAATGGGAAAATCGAGCCTTCCCAAGCCAAGTACACCTTCAAAGACCAGGTCGTCATCAGCTGCAACACCGGATACAAAGTACTGAAGGTATGGGGTGACAGCGTGGAGCTGGGAATCTGGGTAGGAAAGGGGGGATCCTTCCTCCCAAAGCTGCTGCATCTCTGTTTGGGAGAGTGAACGCAACCCACACACCATCCTTACCCCCTTCCCAGGGGCAAGGACAAAGCCTCCTCTGAGAGCCACCAACTTTCCTTCCCAAAGACGCAGAGGCAGAGATGAGATGGCACTTTCCTGAGCCACCCTCTCATCATCCCTCCAGAGCCAGCCAGCTCACAGGACGCCAGACTTGGCACGTCTGCCAGAGAAAGTCAGCAGGAGCCCCGGGGGAGCTGCCAGGGCTCTGCCTGCTCCCCACCTCCACAGGCGCTGGCTCAGCTTCCTGGGCAGCCCTGCAGAGGCCAGCCTCCACAGACTGGGAGGTCCTCCGGGACTTTGGGACAGCTTCGGCGAGTCAAGGGGGCCGGGATTTTGGCAGGCCCTCTCCAGGAAACAGCTGAGAACCACGGGGAGCGTGGGTGACTCACGTGGTGGATGTCTTCCCTCCAAACCAGTAGCCTGCTTTGACTTGTGATGTGGAGCTAGGTATTTCTCTGATCTCCTCCCAGACTCATCCTTCATGAAGAGCTGCCTCCTTACCCAACCCAGCACCTAAAACAGGAATAAATGCCTCCAGTTCTTTTGCATTCAACATGCCACTGAGTTGCTGGCAACAAGAAAACTCAAGTTTTTCATTATGATTTTATTCCAATTTTTAGCTAGAAAAGTCCTCTTCCACGGGGGTCTGGATGTATCTTGACTAAATCACCAAGAAATTGACTTTTTATGGAGAGAGGAATTTCCTTGCCTTGTGCACTGATGGTGTTTTTTGCTGGCATCTTCTGCACAGGATAACCTGGAAAGCGACTCCTTCCAGATAGAGTGTCTAAAGGATGGGACCTGGAGTAACAAGATCCCTGTCTGCAAAAGTAAGGACACCCTTCCCAACCCTGCTGATGTCGTTTCCCTGCTGAAATAATGTCATGCTAAAGGGAGCTGCCCTGCCAGAGCAGAGTTCCTTACTCAGAGACACAAACCCGGCCAGAGAGGCTACGTAACTCTGCAAAGCTCTTTTGGCTCATTCTTGGATAACATAACAGGGCTTGCTCCAAATGCCACAAGCAGGAGGTTGGTGCTTTTATTTAGATTACTCGTATAACTTGATTTGTGAGCTGCTTTGCTGTCTCCCTGTCAAAGAAAGAGCAAGCCTGGCTCTTGAGAGCTGGCTCTGTTGGATAAATCTGGGACAGTTTGGGATAATCTGGTTCCTGGTCCAAATTTCCTTCCCAATGGAAGCTGCTAAGACCCAGGGCATTAGAGAGGTCTGAGGTGTTAGCCTAAACTGGGTGCCGCTCAGCTAAGAGAAAGGGGAGAGAAAAGTTGCCCAAATATTTACAAAACCTTAAAATGGGACAAAAGAAGAGAAGAAAGGAGATGCCGTTTGAAAGGACAGGTGACGATTTGCATCATCTCTTCTTTCATCTAACCCAGCTCCTCTCTCAGCTCAGGCTTGGGCGATGTACCTGATAACACCTTTTCCCTTTCCCCCAAACACCATCAGCCCTCAGGGAGGCTCTCACTGCTGCTCAGTCTGCTGTAAGGCTGGCCCAAAGAAAAGAAAAGCAGCAAACATGCTCAGAGAAGGTCCCAGGACCTTCCAGGAGAGGCAGGATGAGATACTCTCAAGGGATGTTGGGATCCAGCTTCTCCCCATCTGGGCAGATCCTTTTTCTTTTAATGATACTGTGGATTTTACCTTAGGAGAGTATTTCTGGAGTTTTAATTCATGTTTTCTCATTCAAAATAGAAAATGAGAGGCTCTCAGACCTGCTAAATAGATCATATCTGAAAGGGCTCCTTAGAAAGTATGGGGTTAGTGATGCCTCTGCCCTGCTAAGGAACTCCCCACCCTTACCACTCTCACTACCACAGTCTCCCATTGATTTTATCCAGCTTGAGCAGAGATCAGATAAAAATTGGTGTTGCCTAATAAAAAAAGAACAAAAATCTAGGTAAATATTTTTAACCCCCAGAAGTATTGGTTTTTGGAGAAACTTGACATGATTACCTGCATTATTCCAGCCAGGCTGGAACTGGTCCCTTCTTATGTGATATGACTCACTACACTGATTTCTAAGACTTTTTTTGGAAAGCCAAGAAGCCCCTAAATGGGCAATTCGGGCCTCCAAACTGCGATGCCTCCCACCTGCCCGGGATGTCTGGGAGAGGCAGGGCATGAGCAAAAACAGTTTTAGAAAGCAATGCAGAAAATAGAAAACTTCTCAGCCAAGGTGGATAAAATCCAGCTCCATGGCCTGGCGAGGCTAAGCAGAACCCCATGATGGCTTCTCCCAGCTGCTGTCCCCAGGTCGCCCTGGCTGAGCAGAGCGAGCGGGTCCCTGGCATGGCCGTGGCTCCGCTGGCATCCGTGGCACCCTGGCACGGCTCGCCAGGTGCTCATTAATGATTTCTGGTGTTTTGGGGACTGGGTTTCCTGCATGCCTCTCTCTGCTCATCTACTAATTGGGCTTTCTCTCTTTGCTCTCCTCCTTCCCCTCTGCTTTCGGTGCAGCTGCAGATAGAGCCGACAACCAGACAGAGGGAAGAGCCGGCTCGGAGCAAGTGGCCGCGTGAGGCTGGCGCCGTCCGCGCCGCCCCGACGGGCAGCCTGTCTCGATGCCCCTCTCTGATCTGTCCGGTACCCAGGGCAGGTCCCCTTTGCCCCTGGCCCGGATGCCAAATCCATCTCCGTGGCTTGTCTAACCGGCATGGCACTCTTAACCCCCACCCCTGCGCCTGGTGCTTTCTTAACTCCGTCTCAAGAAGGGGGAAGGAAATTTGGAGTCGAGCCTCCCTTTCCCGCTGCCGCGCCGCCCCACGGGAAGGGTGCCTGCCCGGCCCCGGCACCGCTGCCTGGGGACCGTGTGCTGCTGCCAGCTCCCGGCACGTCCTCCGCATCCCTCCCTCTCCACTCGGATGCCTCGGCCCGGCTCAGCTCCCCCTCCAAGGCAGCGGTTGTGCAAGGAGCGCGGCATGGCCGCCTGGTTGTTTGTTTGTTTGTTTGTTTGTTTGGATTCAGCCTCCTGCTGCCCTTCCTTCCTGGCCCAGTGTCACAAATAAGAAACACTCCTTCCTCTCGTCTCTCCAAGAGTTCTGGTGCCTTTCAGACCCTCTGAGCAAGGAGGCCTGGAGGGTGGGTTGGCATCACCAGCCCTTTCCTGCAGGCACCGAGCACTGGCACCGGCACAGGGGGATGGATGCTCCTCCGCCTCCCCTTTGCTCCCCACTGCTGGCCTGGCAGAGTTGAGGATGGGCTGGCCTCAGGCTGACTGCAGCTGAAGGAGGTCAGATCCTGGTGTCTGGCCCCATTCATGTCCCCAGGAGCCCTGGGAATGCACCGTGGGCTCCCCAAGGCATCGGAGGCTTCACTGGGAGGGCACTGGGATGTGGACCAGAGACTGGGAGAGGAGGAGGAGGTGCATGTTGGGGAGCTTGGTCCACCTCTGGTCCTACAAAGACAGAGATGCTAAATGGCCCCTTTCCCAAGGCAAAAGTCTGGAAAGGCTCATGGCACAAACTCCCTCCCCTCAGCCTTTCAGCAGGACCGGGGACACTGGTGGGGCAACACCTCTGTGCAAGAGCCCATTCTCCAGGCATCAGGCCTGCCGCAGGCCTGAGGGCACACAGGGAGGGGACAGACTGTGCAGGCCAGTGGATGCTGCCTTGCAGCCATAAACAACCCCAAAGCAGATGTGCAAGCCAGGCTGGTCCCCCAACATCCATTCCCACCTTTCTGCAAGCCCCAGCATCCCCAGCGCCTTCTAAAGATCCTACAGTTGCTGGCACCATGGCACAGGAGCACTGTGCACCCATGCACCGTGGGAAGAGAGAAGGAAAGTTCAGGCCAGTTGGGGACCCCCGGGGCTGGCGAGAGGGGTCTGTGTCCCCTCCTCTGCCCCTCTGCAAGGCACAGGTACCCAGACCCTCCACGCAACCTGGCTGCACCCACACACCCATCCCATCACCTGCTGTCCCTACAGGGGGGATGGAGAGGACCCTGGTGAACAGTGAGCTGCAGCATTTTGCCATAAACCAGGCTTTTTTCACCCAAGCAGGTGGTTAACCCCGAGCATCAGTACACGTTCCTGGTGCCAGCTACTGCTTCTAGTGAATTCTCTCTTCATTAGCCTGGATCGTTGCGTGCGGAGTTAGGGCTCCTGTCCTTGCCCCTTTCCCATCCTGGAGAACATGAAGACCCACCGAGCTCATATCATCCCCGATCCACAGGACCTGCTTTCTGCAAAGTCACCCATCCCCTACTCAAACCCTCCTCTTAAATGTGACAGAACCCAGCTCTGCAGCACTGCATTTCCCAGCAGGATCAGACCCCGTTTCCTGCCCTCCCCTGGGGCAGGTCCCCCAGGACAGGGCAGGGGGAGGCTGCACAGCATCACCCAACTGTGCTGTGAACTGCCCACGTGGCGGGGAGCTGCAGCTCCCACGGCGTGACTCCTGGCTTTGGCAGATGAACCACCTCGCAGCCTGGGGTCCTTCCTGGATGGGTGGCACAAGCCCAGTCCAGGGGACAAGCTGGGAGGAGAGGCTGGGCAGGGCACTGTGAGGGTTCTGGAGGAGAAAGGGAACCGTGGCCAGGCCATGGGGAAGGGCAACAGCACCCTGGAAGTCCCTGTCCTTCCATCAGACCCTGAGTCCACACCAGCGATGGGTGAAGCAGAGCCAAACCTGCCCATGGCCTGGGGGATGGAGCAGGTGGGGTCTCACACACATCTGCTGGCCTTCCCCCTACCTGCAGACCAGCCAAGTCACACTCTCAACGTCCTTCATCTCCTGCAGTCACAGGACAGCCAGGACCTAGGGTTGCTCAGCCTGATCTGTAAATGCTTATCAGCACTGTTTGGTGAGCAAGACCCAGAGCAGGAGGGATGGGGCCATGCTCTCAGCAAAGCTTTGTGCACAGAGGAGCACCCCTGATGCATGGCGGAGGTTAGTGAATCACTGCCTGCTTTTCCCTGCCCACTCCTAAGGGATGCCAAGACCAAGACGGTCTGGGACCATCTCTCAATGGATGTCACCTGCCAGAGCAGGTTTCTTCCCCTCTCAAAGGTATAGCAGAGAGATCTCACAATAAATGAAATGCACAGGAGGGGCTCCCAGGACTGGGGTCTCCACCAGCGTGAGTGGTGTTGAGGAGGGGCTCCCAGGACTGGGGTCTCCACCAGCGTGAGTGGTGTTGGCCGTGCAGCCTGTGGGTGAGCTGTGCTGCTGGTGCTCAGCAGCGCTGCCCACGTGCACTGCCTCTGCAGGTGGCGTGGTGGGATTTCACGGGGCCAGGCTGCCCTGTCTGGGGACAGCCTCCTGCTGCTATCTGAGGCCATGTCAGGCTGTGCCCCCTGCAGTGCCCTAGAGAAAAGGGATACAGGACTATATGGGCCCTTGCTCTGCCCCATAGGACCACCGTGACATGCCAAAGCCCAGCGTTACCTGCCCACTGGCTGGCTAGACGCCCCAAGAAACAGCACGGGGCTCAACCCCCCTTCTGTGTTGGCTTTCAGTTGCTGACTGCAAAGCGCCGCTGGAGCTGGAGCATGGCTTTGTCACCTTCTCCTCCAGGAACAACCTGACCACCTACCGAGCAGCCATCCAGTACCACTGCCAGCACCCCTACTACCACATGGCCCCCAACAGCACCGGTGAGCAGTGGGGCCGGGCCGCGTCCCCACGGCACGGTGCGGGTGGGTGCGTGGCCGCGCGTGTGTGCATTTGGAAGCAGGGGGAGCTTGGGATGGCCTCTCCGGGATGCTCTGCAAGCAGCAGGCTGTGGATGTAGCCTACACACATCGTACCCTGCGTCTGCACTGCCTGGGTTGTCAGACTGGCTGCATCCTGCTCCGCAACGAGGTAGGATGGAGTTAGCACTGCGTGTCTCACAGCCTCATCAGAGCAGTGTGGTTGTTCTTCTGTGCTCTGCCTTCTCACCCTGCCATCTACTCCCTGCAGCATACGAAATTTTCTGTGTCTCTTCTGCAAAAGGAGCTGCTGCTGGAGAGAGCACCGGTCCAGCAGCCTCAGAAAGGGCTCCACAAGGCTCTCCATGCCAGCATCCAAATGTCCAGCATAGCCAAAGCTGAACAGATAGCAGTGGGATCATGGCAGACTGAGTTTTCCCCTTATCCCCCTGGTCCACAACCACAGAGACACCATAAGGTGCTTTGCCAAGCACCACAGGTCTCTGCACTCTTCGGATCCAGCTCTGGGCAGCAGAAGGGGCATGCACACACCCCAGCCCTTCTTCCTCCTCCTCCCTCAGCAAGCAAAGCCAAAGGATTTCCTCACATTCCTGTCTCCCTGCTCATATCCCCTGCACACCCGCTGGCTCTGTGCATCTGGCCCCAGCATCCCACACGCATTAGCAGAATGGGCACTGGCAGCGTTAATGGGGCAGCAGCTGCCAGCCAAGGCTGAGGGCGCAGCACAGCCCTCCAGACAACTCAAGGCAATGAAACCGAGGATGATGGCACGTCCCCTGCATGGGGACAGGGCTGCCAGTGCCCCCCAGGGAATGGAGGGAGGTCACCTCCTGCTCTGGAAAAGGGTTCAAAGGGTCCTGACAGCTGGGCAACATCTCGCTGCAAAAGACAGCCCCTCATGCCAGGGCCACAGCCCAGCTAATGCTTTGCTGTCTTCCAGCCACCTACACGTGCGATGCATCAGGGCTATGGAGGAGTGAGGAGCTGGGGACCAAGCTGCCGTCCTGCCGACCAGGTACTAGTGCTGGGGCGGCCGGTTCCCATGGCAAGGGGTGTGCAGCAGGGACATGGCGGTGGGGGGGATGCATCTATGCCTGACCTGACCTGCTGCTTCCCTAGGCAGGGACCTGCTCACTGGTGACAATGCCATATGCCTTGGCTATACGTATCCAACTGCTGCAATACATGGCCAGGAAGGGTGATGGGGACAGAGGCCTCCTGCTATCCCAGCTGGCCCAGACAGTCAGGGTGCAGTGGTGGCACTGGGCAGCAGTGATAGCAGTGGATCACAGCCATCCCAACTGTGAGGGCTCCCCGAGCAGATGAGGAAACCAGCAGCCCCAGGGCAGAGCTCACTGGCCACGTACAGCCCCCAGCACTACCGGGGATGGCTCCAGCCAAGGGCAGAGCATTACCTGCCCAGCGCTGCTGGCTGTCAGCTCCCATTAGCAGTGTGTCCACATGCAGGAGCAATTAGGACCTCTCCGAGCCTTGCAGAAAAACCCAGCCGCTTCACAGGGAAGGAAAAGTCCTAAGCCTTTGAGCAGTGGCAGAAATGTTTTCAGCCAGCAAGTTTCCAGGACAGGAGCCCGCTCAGGATTAAACAAAAGTCCCTGGGATGTTGGCTGGCCATAGCCAAGCATGGGGCCAGGTCTGGCTGCCAGGCGGGGGGGCTGGAGGCAGCGTCGGGTGCGGGTTGTGGTCGGATGTGCAGGGATGACTCTCCGGAGAGGTGCAGGGATCCAGCTGCCGTGCAGTGGCTGCAGCTGCAACCACCCCGGGGTTCGGGAGCTGGCTCAGCCCCATGGAGGGTATCTGCTCTCCAGCCACGCCGAGCAACTGCAAGGCCAGAGGAAGGACCCCCTGAGATTCCCTGCAGCCCACGGAGCTCCGAGACCAGGGCTGTGGCTGCTCTTGTTGCGGCAACTGCTCCCTGATTCTCTCCTTGATGTTTCAGCCTGAACTAATTTGAGCTGGGAGCATATGGGGACATCTTTTGGGGCCATAGCTGCTTTCATGGGCCATTTCCAGGCCTCCTGATTAATGACAGAAGTCAGAGAGACTTCAGGAAAATGGAAAATCCCAGAGAGGGTGATGCTCTCCTGAGATCGGGATCTGCAGGCAGCAGCTGGCCAGCTGCTCTTCAGATCTTCCCCCATGTCTCACGCCACCTCCCCATCAATAGAAACTCCTCTTCAAAGCCACTCCTGCCTGCCTCTGCCATTAGTGGGAGCATTTGCAGCCCAGTCAGCATTTTTGATATGTAATTTAACAGAATAAATATTTGGCTGGATACGCTTCCTCTAAAACCATCTCCCTGGGACAGCCGTCAGCTTCGGTGCAGCAGACCAGCTGGGCTGGGACGCAGGAATTATTTGCCTGAGCACGTTTTCTATTCCTTGCAGCACTGGGAAAGGCAGGGGAGCGGAGCACACAGAGACACTCACCATGCTCCCTCCCTGCTGGAGTTGCAGTTTTCCTAGTGGCAGATCCCAGCAGCAACAAATCCGTGTTAGCAGCTCCTGGTGCTCCTGCCTTGGTGGCAAGGCTGACTCTCAGCCCCGATCCCATCGCCCTGGGGGGTCAGACCCCTCTTTCTGTGAGGCTTTGCATCCTCCCCTCCCACCCAGGCAGCATTGGGGCAGAGTCCTGGCACTTTCCACGGAGGATGTGGGTTCCCCTTGCAGACTCGGAGGGATGAGACCAGCACCTGCACTGCTGCAATTCGGGACTCTTCCAGCTGTAGAAGGGCAAGCCCAAATCGGCTCCCACAACCTCCCAGCAACATCAGTACTCCCAAGCAACCTGGGCGTCCCCCTCCACAGTGCTGCCACAGCACGAACCAGCCCCACCACCACCAACCACGTCCCAAGGCTTAAGTTCCCCAGGGGCAGGATTGTCCCTGCCCACCCTGTCCAACCTTCTCAGAGCCACCTTCAGCATGCTGAGTCCCTCCTCTTCCTCATGCTGTGCCACAGCACCTGAATAAAGCTCCTGGAGGCAAACCAGGCAGCATGTCAGGGCACTTCAGACATTAATTCTGGGTCTGATGAGGAGCCGAGCAGAGGGATGCTGGTTTAGCTGCCAGAATTGTGGTGAGGACTTGAGATGCAGGAGTAAAGCCCATGGTGCTAGGCAACATCCCACAGCCGAGCCTTCTCCAGCCACAGCTCCTCCGGGAGGGCAAATGCCATGGCCATGAGACCACAGACCTCGTGATGGGTCTCGGAGCGAGGGGTGAGGCTGAGCTGATGTCAGGCTCCAGTCCTCCCACCAGCATTCCCCTGGGTTTCTTGGCACACTGAGCAGGAGCTGGACAAGCAGCTGGATGGTCTGGGAAGTGCTGTGCGAGCTCACAGGCCACGGTGAGGCTGCACGATTACTCATTTGGCCTTTCTGCTTCTGAAGTGGTGTGGATCCGACCAAATCACTCCAGAAACGGAACTGCAAAGTGAGGAATTGCAAAGTGCAGGCTGGCCCTCAAGCTATCTCCTTGTCCCACCTAGTAGCTCAACTGTACAACAACCCTTTAAGTCAGAGCCTTGTTTTACTGCAATCCAGGCTCAGCAGAAATCATAGCATCTGCCAGGTCTTTAGGTCTTTGAGATAGCAGAAGGATCCCTCCACTTGCCCTTTCCTAAAAAGTCTGGCAGCACCAAGATCCCCATCTGGAGCACAGATCACATAGGTTTAAACCAAGACTAAGGGCTGATACTGCTTAGAGTGCTTGAAGTCCCACCCTGGCTCACGTGTTTTGCTGAATCCATGCCTGACTTCAGTGGCAGGAGATCTGGTACAGCTTTGGGGTAGCTAACCCTGGATGAAAGCCTCCACAGCCCCACAGTGTGCTATACACAATTCTGACTGTCCATATTCATTCCCAGTGGGCAACAGCTCACTCTTTACATCAGATGAGCCTGTTGTTTGCAGGGTAAATCCTCCAGCCTCTCTGGAATAGAGGTCCAGCGCATGGGACCTTGGCAAAAGCCCACTCTTTTCATCGAGCACTCTCCACCTCCCTTCGTGACAGGGTCACATGTGCTGCAGCCCTGCCCTGACAGGTACCAAGAGATTGACCCTTCCCAAGCTCAGTGGAGACTCTTGGGGCCTGAGACCCACCTGGGCTGGTAGCCAGAAGTGTGCCTAGAAAGTCCATGGTCTCATGGCCAAGAGCGTTCATACCATCCTTTCACAGCCTCCAGCAAGGTTGGGGAAGGAGAGGGCAGCTGGGAGGCTACTTTTTTGGAGCAAACTTTTGGGACTAATTGGGCCTTGACTGCCCACTCCCACAGAGCCAGGACAGCAGGAGCAGGGAGCTCCCAGCTCTGAAGATGCCTCCTTCCCTGGTCCAGCATGGGGTCTAGTGGCTCAACTTGGTTTCAGTCCTGCCTCATTGCCAGCAGAAGAATGGCCTGTTCTGGGCAAGCTGCCATAACCGTGGGAGCCACACAGCCACAATCCAGGGTGCACGTGCACTGAGGAGATGCAATGGGAGTTCAGACCCTCTGCCCTATCATGAAGGTATTGCGGGCCTCAAAGGTGCAAGGATGGATGGTGCTGAGCAATGTGCATTCATCATTGCAGGTAGATTATGCCAAAGGCCTAGTGGTACCTCCTGGGACAGCTGCCTGAGATCCTTCCTTGGGTCTCCCGGGGTGCCATGTGGGAGCAGATGCCAGGACTGGGGTTTCCGTGGGCACCTGGGGAAAGGGGAACCAAATCCTGGAAACCAACAGGTCCTACTGACCCCAAGACACTTCTCTAATCTATGCCTCATTGTCCACAGCCACAGAAAGCATGGGTCATCCAGAGGGCTTGGTATGGCTATTTTTAACTCTTGAAGAGCTGCATCCAATTGTCCTGGGGCTGTGAGCAAAGAAAGGTGCTCTGTGCTCCAAAAGTATTGCCAGAATAGGTCAGACAGCGGAGAGAGGGGAAGAGCCCAAAGTCAGGTAGCAGGTTGGTGACAGAGTCAGCACTAGCACTGAGGTCTCCTGGTCCCATGTCTGAGCTCCTACTTCAGGGTGGCTCCTACTTCACAGAAGAAACTGGACAACCCATGCAGGCTTCAGACTGGCGTCTTTGTCCGTGACTAGCTTCACAAGGGCTGAACAAGGTCACCCCACCATCCTCATGGAAGAGCAATAGACTGCCCCTTTCCCAGGAGGGCAAACCACTGCCATCAGAAACGGTTCCACCAGGCAAGGAAGACATGAAAGGAGCTGGGGCTGCCTTTAGGAAGCAAAATCCTTCAGAAGGACAGAGGCATTCCTTTCCCAGACATACCTCCAAAGACCTGTTAGCATGGGGGATGGGGTGTAATGCCCAGCCTGCTCCAAGCTCTGATGCACATTCTGCCAGGAGAAGGTGAAGATGGCAGGGAGGATAGGCTTTATCCACCGAGAAAAGGAGAAGAGTTGCCCTCTATGGAAAAAAAAGACACAAGTGAGCATTTGGTTTGAAGATAACCAGCCATGTGGCATAATCTACAGGGATGTCCCTTTTCATTTGTTCCCTAGGTAAGTGCTGGGAGTAACTGTCCTGTCCTTTTTGTCCCCAGTGTGCGGCCGGCCGGCTCGTCCTCTGCCTGGGATCATCAAGCGCATCATTGGTGGGCGAAATGCAGAGCCTGGCTTCTTCCCCTGGCAGGCCCTGATTGTAGTGGAGGACATGTCCCGGGTGCCCAATGACAAGTGGTTTGGCAGTGGGGCCCTGCTCTCAGACTCCTGGGTGCTGACGGCCGCCCACGTGCTCCGCTCCCAGCGGCGAGACAAGACTGTCATCCCCGTCTCCAAGGAGCACGTCACTGTCTACCTGGCGCTTCATGACGTGAGGAACAAGATGGAGGCTGTCAACCGGACAGTGGAGAGGATCATCCTCCACGAGGAGTTTGACATCCAGAACTACAACCATGACATTGCTCTGGTCAAGCTGAAGGAGAAGGTGACCATGGGGAACTACGTCATGCCTGTCTGCCTGCCCCAGTTTGAGCATGAGCTGGAGGGGCCTCACCCTAACACGCTGGGGCTGGTGGCTGGCTGGGGTATCTCCAACCCCAACATCACAGTGGACGAGATCATCAGCTCGGGCATGAGGACGCTGTCCGACATCCTGCAGTACGTCAAACTGCCAGTGGTGCTGCACGCAGAGTGCAAGACCAGCTACGAGTCGCGGTCGGGGAACTACAGCGTGACCGAGAACATGTTCTGTGCTGGCTACTACGAAGGTGGGAAGGACACTTGCTTGGGAGACAGCGGAGGAGCCTTCGTCATCCAGGACCCGGGAACCCGGAGGTGGGTGGCCCAAGGGCTGGTCTCATGGGGTGGCCCGGAGGAGTGCGGCAGCAAGCAGGTGTACGGTGTGTACACCAAAGTCTCCAACTATGTGGACTGGGTGGAGGAGAAAACGGGCTCCTCAGAGAGGTGGACATTTCTGGACCCGGAGCTGGAGAGATGAGTGACTAAGCAGCCTGGTGCCACAGCTCCCTTTCTTCTTGTTGTTTTTTAATAGGCTCCAGACTCTGGTCTTTCGCAAGCAGTAGCCACGATGCTCAGCACACACCAGGGCTTTGCCAGCCCTCCACGTCATTTGTTTCGCTTGGTCCCACATCCCTTTGCTTGTGCTCTTAGGAAATGCTTGCCAGGGAGCTGGGGAAAGGGAGTGAAGGGCGAGATCTCAGCCAGCATCTTCAGCTTGTGCTGCCCATCTCCAAACCTCACCCACGCTCCCGTGGAGCCCCCCTCCAAGCCAGGACAAAGGCACAGCGATGGAAGCAGCATTTCCCTGCCACCAAAGCTTTGGGCCATGCACAGAGAATTGCCTTCATCCCCAGGGCTCTCCAGCCAGATCTTCCCTTCAGACGACACAACTGCAGGAGCTACAGAGGCTACGGACAGCATGGGAAACCCAGCTGGGCAGGCCTGGACCTCATGGGTCCCCCACCTTTTCTGTGCAAGGAGTAGTGAGAGAGTCCTGGGGGTTTGCTACTATTTTTATTTGTAAACAAATGTCCCTGCCTGATGGATCTCAGGTGATGTCCACCTGGCCCCAGGGATGTAAGGATGCATCCGCATTAGCCCTAAACTTCAGCCATGGCTGGAAAGCTAATGGCTGCCGAGACAGCACCAACCCAAATGGGCTACCCTTACCCCACCATGTGGGATGGGTGCCCCACAGAGGACACAAGGACAGGGAGCGGGGTTTGGACTCGGTGTCACCCTCACCTCCAGCCACCAAAACTTCTCCGACCCTCCATCACCTCAAGCCCTCTCCAGTCCTCCCCCCCGACTAGCTCTTGGAATGGTTTCCAGACACAGCAGACCTCCCAAGCAAAGTTTTCCAACACACAAGACAGCATCACATCTGCTGTACCTAAGCAATACTTATTTTCAGCAGAATAATTTCAGATAAAATGCCCTTCCTTGGGGTTTCACCTCTTCTTTAGGACCTGGGTAGTCCTGCCTGGCAGTGCATTCATTCTTGCAAGAACCTAGTCACTGCTAAACTGCTTTTAAGGCCATTGATTTGGCTGATTTACAGGTTACTGATGGTGTTCAGTGTTTGTTCATGGCTCTTCTGGCCTATTGCAGGTGTCCAAGTCATTCTAGACTGACCCCAACTCACCTAACACACCAGAAGTATTTCTATCTTCCCAGCCTCCCTCCATGGCCCATGTAGACAAGTAAGCCCCGCCAAGGAACCAGGTCAGGTGAGCTTCCCTTCCTTCAGCAGGGACATCATCTTCTTCACTTGCCAGCAAAGTCCTCCTATAGCTGTAAGCAACATGCCAAAATTGCCTGCTGTCCTCTCTGCGTGCCTGTAGCCTCCTTTGGGCCTGTCCTCCTCCTCCTCCTTTGGTTTTGCCATGCAAGGAAGGAGTCAACAGTGGCACTCTGCCATTTTGCTATCGTCCAAAAAGCCATTTGTAGAGCATGTAGAGGAGCAGGAGGCCTAAGGAAGGTTGAACTTGCAGACACGCTAAGAACTGTACTCTTGGCTATGTCATGTAACTGCAAGGTATTTTTATATATAAATATATATATATATATATTCCTTTTTTGATACTACATTCTGTAAAATATCCAACGTCATGTAAGGATGGTTCTGTGTAATCTTCCTCCTGAGAACAAAATAAAACTTTGATATGTACTGAGTTTGTGCCCTGAGGCTTTTATTCCCAGAGGGACATGGCCAAGGCTGGTTGCTGGTCTCCACCACGCACACCTGGGCTCCCAGGGGGTTCTC
The DNA here is from genome assembly GCA_013401315.1 of Balaeniceps rex. Lineage (NCBI taxonomy): Eukaryota > Metazoa > Chordata > Aves > Pelecaniformes > Balaenicipitidae > Balaeniceps > Balaeniceps rex. The sequence goes on along the minus strand of VYZW01020413.1, from coordinate 13,009 downwards.
ACACTGTCCCTTGCCCCGACAGCTGCTCAGCCATGGCCCGCGCAGCTTCATGGGCTGAGACAGACCCTGACCAGCCATGAATACAAATTGCAAAGAACGGCAGCAGATGAGATCCTGCCCTTCAATTATTTATAGCCTTAGCACATCACTGAAGACGGGGGCAGTGGCAGGAGGAGAGTGCAGCAACCTGTATGCTGAGAATTGCAACTAAACCTGGGCTCAATTGTCATGGGGAAAAAATAACAGGTATGTGACTTTTGCTTTAAAATGGGTGAAAAATCAGCCCATCCCCACTAGCTGTTGGACTGAGAGAGCACATCTTCACAGCAGAGCCTCTGCAGCAAACACAGATGGGAGCTGGGGCAGGGACACGGCTCTGCCGGGCATCTCTTCTCCACATCACAGGCTGTGAAATCCAGCCTTTGGAGAGAGCTTAAAATCATGGGCACTGTTTCCTACAATGTGCCTGGATCCAAGGCCAAGAGCTGGGTTATTGATCCCTATTTTCCTACGGCACAGAACTGAAATAACAGCACTGGGCTCCTCTGGGTTGGCAGCGGGGAGGAGGGTGTGGGTCTGGCTCGCTTGCTCACGGGTCTGCTAACATGTACAGAGACATCAGAGGGATGAAGGGGAGGAGAGAGAGAAAGCAAAATCAAAGCATGGTCCCCAGAGCATTAAACCATCAGCTGTAGGATCTGAGCCTAGACAGCTCTGGGATAAATTAAAAAATATAGTTGCCCTATAATAGATCAGTCACAAATACAGACTCTCCTCTGCCTCCCGTTGATAGCTCTGCCGGGAAACCCCTGACGCAACCCAGCCCTCACCCCCTGCTCACCAAGACACCGTGCCGCCGAGTGCCAAGCCCTCGTGCCCCGTGGCCACTGCGGCTGGCTGCAGGAGGGCTGGGAACAGGCAGCAGAGGAGAAAAGCGAGAGCAACAACAATGGGCTTTGCATTTGCTGGCACCTCGCGACCTGCCAGAGTGGTGAGAGCTCCTCTCCAGGGAGACAGGCGCGGAGACAGCAATTTATCAGTCTGGCTGTGGTGAAAGGGCAGCTAAACGTCCCTGGGGGAGGCTTGCCCATCCCTGGCTGCGTGTGAGTGCCAGGCATGAGCTGAGAGTTGGCTGCAGCAGAGCCCAACCTCAGATGGACCAGGGGGGACAGCTGGGACCTGCCCCCATGGGGGAGAGAGCATCCTTCATCCCTCAGCCGCTTTCCCCTGGATGGGCTTGCTGTCCCCATGCCAGCTGGGGGGCTGGCCACTGCTCACCATCCCTAGGGGCTGAGCTGAGGTGTTGGGGCTTGCTCTGGGCTCCAAAAGTGCCAAGAGCCATGAAAGCAGCACTTCGAGGGCAGTTTGCTAAGAAACAAGTGGGAGATGGGCACAACTGCACATCGGAGAGGGGTATCCTGGAAGGAGCCCAAAAATGAGGCTCTGGCTGAGAAGCCCATGTATGCACGGGTGTCTCTGAATAATGGGGAGGGGATGAAGGGGCTGCATGGTGGAGGGGACATGCGTGCACAGCACAAGGAGACAGGCAGGCAAGCAGGCAGCAGCGGGGAGGAGGTCAGGGAAAAAGCAGCGTATGCATGCAAGGCTGCGGGTGGGGGAGTGCAGGGTGTGTGCAGAGGCATTGCAGGGGGATGAGGCATGGCTTTGCCCTTGTAAAAGAGCAGAGAGACCCAAGCAAGAAAATAAGGACCCCTGCAGGGATGTGATCTCCACCAGAGCTGGCTTCCCAGGCAGAGGCGAGGGAGTTCCCCCTCAGCAGCTGGGTGGCTGGGGAGGCTGCAGACAGCCAGACACGATGACTGGGGCTGGGAAAACCTCAGCATGGAAAGAAGAGGGCTACAGGCAACGGCAGCAGGAAATTTGGCCATGTCTCTGTTTCATGATATAACGCCGGCGGGGAGAGGGCCAGCTGCTCCCAGCGCGGGGAGAGCTGCGCAGGAGGGAAGGGAGCTGGTCCAGGCTGCAGGATCAGCCTCCTCCTCCCCAGCAGAGCCACTCAGCCCTGGCCGCCCCAAGCAGGGAGAGACCTCCTCCAGAAAGACAGGCCCATTCAGATATGAGACCCTTTGGGTCCCAAGCACTCCCTCAGCCCTCAGGCTGGTCCCCAGCCCTGCTGCCGTGGCACCGCTGCCCCCCAGGCAGAGTTGGGGGCCAGGAGGGGTTTGAGGCCCCGTGCCTTGCATCGCATGGGCATCTCCAGTCCTCTGAGACTGGAAAATGACAGCGAGAGACCAGCTCATCCACACAGACCAGGACCATATCCATGTAGGATATGGTTTGGGGAGGACCACGCTACAGGGAAATGGCTGGGCACAGGGGTGGGGGGAGGGCTGCCCCCATCTGGGGACAGCTGGCCGTCCCAGTGCTGGCGCATCACTGGTCCCAGTGCTTCCCAGTGCAGTGCCAGAGATCTCACAGCTCCATCTGCTGGCTCCACGGCCAGGGCTGTGAAGCAGGGAAGGTGCTGGGGAAGGGAGATAGTTGGTGGAATGAGCACTTAAGAAACAAAATCTACATGGCCCCTGGATCACACAGGGTTTTCTTGTTATTTTGATTTTTTTAACCAATAGCCTGCAGGTCACATGTATGGAAATACGGGAGAGTCTTACACCAGCAGAAAAAGCAAACCCACAGCGAGCAGTGTAAGAGACCCTGCAGGACACAGCAGGGAGGAGAGCACCTGGGAAGCTGCGTAGCCAGGGCTTGATGCTGTGCAAGCTGCACCGGTGACGATGGGTTTGGTTAATGCCTTTCCTTCAGCCCACCTTTCTTCCATTAACTCAGTCAACAAATCTTTTCTACCATGTCCATCTTCAGCATCAAACCATTTGCAAAGTCACGAGGGGACGGATGCAGCTGCCTTAGCGGCTCTGCAGGTCTGGCCCTCGTTGGACTCATTTGCCAGACAGCCCAAAAAACAATTTCAGTACCCGGACTAGTTTGGGAGTTGTTCACTTCAGCTCTTAGTACTCCCGGTGAGCAGCAGGACCCCCAGTGTCTGTTTCTGCTCCTTGACCACCCAGGCAGCGTATGAACCCCAGAGCACATATCAAAGAGTGAGTGATGCAGCTCAGCTCAGGGGGTGTTAGAAACTCCCACCCCACCCCAGCAGCCGGCATCCCAGCACGGTCAGGTGCCTGGTGCCACTGAAGCAGAGCAAGCCGGGAAGTTGATGGAGTCAATAAAAGTCATTCACCAGCCAGGTGCCCCGGCCAGCCTCTCTGTGTGAGGTATGTAATAAAAATGAAGAGTATGATGAGAATGGCACAGGCACAACAGGGGGTGATGTCTCCTGAGTTGCTCCTAAACCCATCCGGGGCTTGGCGGTGGGCTGGTGACTGCACACTCCCCACTGGCACCCCGCTTCCCCAGGGGATGGCCGTGTCTCCAGGCTTATCCTGCGGTCTCGTGGAGCTGGGTTTCCCTCAGCATCCCTGATGTCCCCTGTGCATCCCCCGATGCACCCCCAGGTGACAGGCCTTGCAGTGCTCACTCTCATGGGGCACGCCATGCCCCCCGGCTGCAGCCTGGTCCAGGCAGACATGGAAGAGGATGACAACCTGGGCTGAGCTCCACAAACGCTCACAGCAGGAGCACCAGAAGCTGAAAGATAGGAGAGCCTTAGTGGTGGGATGGAGGCTGCCATGGGGAGAGGAGCACAGAGCTATGGGGCTGGCCACACCATCACCCCACATCCATGCTGCCACAGCAAGACAGGGGCACCCAATGCCCCCCACCTGCCCCATGCACACGTGTGTCCAGGGTGGTGGGATGCTGGAGGAGATGGGGAGTGAGTGGATGCCCATGGCACAGGCCATTTGGGCACGCTCTGGCTTCCCCCCAGGCTTACTTCTTACAACCACACATCTGAATTTGGTTGCAGCACCCACCACGCTGCATCCCCCTCCCTTTCTGGTGACCCTCCAGTGGGGAATCAGGCCCAGTACCCCACCTCCTGCAAGATGAAGCCGGAGGCTCCCAAAATCCACCTTGCCCTCTGAGTACAGAGGAGGGACTCAGGATGCCACTGCTCAGCCCCGGGCTGTTCCTCACCCAGCACAGAAACCCTGGCTGGCTGCAGATGGAGGGGCTGACCTGCTTCCACTCCCCAGAATAGTCCCTAGGATTACCCCAGAGGGGCTGAAGCAGTACCCTTGGTGCCCCAGTGTGAGTCTAATGCCAGCCCCACTGCACCCCGAGCACTGGCTGGCAGCACTGCAGGAACCAAGTGCCCCAGTGCTCAGGTAGGGTCGCGAGCCATTTTACAGATGGGGAAACTGAGGCACAGCACAGCTGCACAAACTTGTCAAGCACCACCTGAGATGTAACTGTCTCTGAGGCTGGGCCAGGCATGGGAGATGGGGGAAGGCTCCCATTAGCACGATGGTTTTACAGCTCATGAGAGTGTGAGAACTTGCCAGACCCAAAGTTTTGTCCCTTAAACCCCAGGCAAGCAGGCAGAGAGAGATGAGCAGAAGCAGACTGCTTCCCCTGGGGGCAGCAGGGGTGTGCCTTCAAAACAGGGGTCTGGTGCAGTTCATAGATAAAAGAGGTAATTCCTGTGACTCTGCCTGTGCAGGCAGCATTCCATCCTGCCCTCTGAACCTGTCCCTTGCTAGGGGCCAGGGCTGGCTGCCCCCATCCCCGCTGCTCTCACCTGGCCAAGCCATGCTCCTTCACCACCTGCGTCCAGCCCCAGGGCAGGGCTTCGGGAGTGAGACCGTGGACCATCTTCAGGTCCCACTCATCTTCTGGCTTCACTTCATCTATCAGGTCATAAAATATGTCCTTCCAGGTGTCCATCCACAGGGGGTCCATCTCTCCTAGGGGCTGGGCTTGCTGTCCAGGCACAGGAGAGTGAGTGCCCGGGGGTGCCCAGCTGCCCGTGCTGCCTGCCCCAGGCAGGAGCCCTGGGCTGGGCTGCCAGGGGGTCAAAGCCCGAGCACAAGAAATGAAACCAAAAGTAGTTTTGCCCACAGTGCCCAAACGGCTCTTCTCCAGCTCCTGCATGTCTTTTTCCACCTGCCATGAGCAGCAAGGAGCAATGGGTCCCTGGCCCTGCCCGTGCGCTACCCACAGGGCATCACCCACCAGGGATGGAGCAGGGGGACAGTCTTGCCTAACACAAAAACTAAGGCAACTCCGACACACAAAGAGGAAGAAAAAAAAAGAAGTGTTTCAGCAACAAGGTTCCCCTGAGGGCTCCCCGCCACAGGTGAGGCTCTGAACTTCAGGTCACAGGGAGATCATACCAGAGGAGTCCCAATCTCTGCTGCCTCACTTCTGATTTTCCCCACCACTTGCCCACCCCAGGACCCCAGGGCAGACGGACCTTGGTAACCACAGCTGTATTTGGGGCTTATGATGTGCAGGCTATTTCAAAAACTTTTGCAAGCATTTACAGACCAATTTCACCTTGGTTTTCTGGGCCAAAGTCATGCCCGCATGACATGCTGTCCCCATGGGTAAGTTCTGCAGGAGACCAGCAGCTCCCCTGCAGGGAAAGTAAGAGTCTGAGGGGTGTCAGGCTGTCGCCCCTGCAGGGCGAAGTAGCAGCAGGCAGGAGTCAGCATCCTCCCGTTTGCCCAGACCCTGTAGCCCAATAAGTGCAATTTCCCTGTGATTGACCTAACAGGGCAGGGACTTGGGACTTGCTGCCGCAGCCTTCTTGTGCTTGCCAACTTTGGGCACCCTTTGCCCCCACCGCAGGGTGCCCAGCCAGCCAGGAGGAGTTTGTGTTTGCCAGGGTGGTTTTCAGAGCCGTAGTCATAGAATCATAGAATGGTTTGGGTTGGGAGGGACCTTAAAGACCATCTAGTTCCAATCCCCCTGCCATGGGCACAGACACCTTCCACTACATCAGGTTGCTCAAAGCCCCATCCAACCTGACCTTGAACACTTCCAGGGAGGAGGCATCCACAGCTTCTCTGGGCAACCTGTTGCAGTGTCTCACCACCCTCAATGTAAAGGACTTCTTCCTAATATCTAATCTAAATCTACCCTCTTTCCGTTTAAAACCATTACTGCTCATCCTATTGCTACACTCCCTGATAAAGAGTCCCCTTGCAAAAGCTCAGCACCCAGATGTTTCTGGAGGATGAAGCAATCTCCAGGCCCCTGGTGACACAAGAGACATCCACCGGTGCACGGGGCCAGGGCAGATGCTGCTTGCTGTACACAGCTCGTAGGAGGCAGTGCCAGCCTCCACGGGCACTGGCTCCCTGGGACTTCGCTGAAAACCTCCAGCTCTAGGTGCCCAGTTCCACCAAGGCCAAAGGCAGGAGAGCATCGGGATGTGTCTCCCTGGAAGCTGAGCCCAGCTGGTGGATAAAGGCAGGCCCCAGCTTCCCTCCGAGCTGCTCACATGTACCTAGAAAAGGCTTTGGAAAGATTAAAAAGCACTGAGGAGAAAGGGCTTGTTTTATTCTTGCAAGTACATTCATCTTTTGCATGGGGCAGCTGAGGGTCATCCTCACACAGAATATGTCCCATAAGAAACCATCAGACCCACGAGGCTCGCCAAGGCTGTGGGATGAGGTGCCTGGCCGAGGCACCCCAATGTGTCCCTGTCCCCCCACGAGCTGGGAGAGCCTCACCATGCCACCAGCAAGGGCTGACCTTGGGCACCCAATTTTCCAGACGCTCCATCAGCCCTGCCAGCCATCACCCCTGTTCCTCTTTGCAAGCCCCAGCTCCCACTAGTTCTTGGTGAAATAAAGAATGACGAAGAGGAGCACTGCCAAAACACAGAGCAAAGAGCTGCCGATCCAGCAGCAGCGTTTCCAGGGGAAGGTGCTGTCGGCAGGTGAGGGGTGGTGGGTTGGGGTTGCGTAGGGCCTCATGTCCTGGTTTTTCAGGGTGTGATGGGTCCTGGCCTTGTCTGCATCCACCGAGGGCTTCCAGGCATCCACTGCTGGGGACAGCCTTGACTCTCTGCAAACACCGAGCTGGCAGCCCTCACAGTGGGTGCTGTCGTGCGGCCCCACCACCACCGCGTCCACCACGACTTCCAGGAGGTTGGAGGGCTGGATGGGCAGGTGGTAGAAGTACTTGAGGATCTTTAGCACCAGGTTGTGCAGAAGCCTCTCCATGGTCTCCTGGCTGAATTCCAGCTCCTCCAGCTGGGGGTTGGGGCACCGCCTGCACGCCTGGCGAAAGGCTCGCATCCGCACCACACCCTGGCCCCTGTGCTGGCGCATGTGGAACAGGATGTGTGCTTTGGCCGAGGACCACTCACGAAAGCACTGGGAGCACCGAAACCTGCCAGGGCATGGAGGAGACCAGCTCATCCCGGGCTCCCAGTGCTGAGCCGGCAGCTCCCCATGCAGTCAGTAGGGACCAGGGCAGCCAGGGCTGATGGATTAACTTCACTCATGCAAGCTTTACACTGAACTGTCCTCCCCCTAACAGCATGATGCCAGTCTGGGGAGTTCAATGCAGATATGAGCTCAGGGCTGGCCCCAACATTAAAGATTTTAGGAGCCAGGCTGCCTGCTGGGACCGCCCCAGTCCCCTTTCCTAGCCCCTCCCAGCCCCACTGCCAGAATCAGGGGTCCTTGGGGCAGGAAGCATCAGGCCCCAGGTCTATTTGGGGCTCCAGCCCCTCACCCATGCTGGCTCATCGGAAAGCCAACGTCAAGCCCAGGGCCGGGGAAGTCACAAAAAAGAAGAAAAATAGAAGGAAGGTGTGGGTGGAGGCTGCAGGGCAGGTGAGATGTCTTGGGGAGTCGAAAGGTGTGTAACCAGCAGCTCTTCATCTTGCACAATCTGCGTGGGGGCTGGCAGCCAAGGTCTCCATTTGCTGCCACCCAGGCAGGGTGTCTGGTTGATGCCCAGGGTCCTGCCCGGGGTGGAAATGGTTGGGATGGGGCCTCTCATCAGCAATGCAGAGCCACAGCCTCTCTCTGCTCCAGGACCCCGCAGCCTGGTGCAGATGCAGATGCTGAGGCATCGCCCCATGTCCCAGCAGACAGCGGCTCTCCCTCTCCTCATCCTCTGGGTGCAAACCCAGAAGATTTGGTTCTAGTGTGGTATAACTATCCCTGCTTGCTGGAAGAGCTCTTTGTATCTTGACACCAACGTGGAGAAACTCTGGCCAAATACCAGCTGCCCTTTGGCCCTGTGGAGCTGCCCCACTCCCCTCCCCTCCCCTCCAATTATCATGATTTTTTTCCAGTTTGGCAATAACCCACCAACCTTGGAACAAAAGGGGAAAACCCCTCCTAGCCTCACCCACCTCCAAACTGCCCCTTTCGTGTCAAAAGCTGTTTCCTACAAGCAAACTTTGAGAAAGGGAAAGGTCCGCATGGCAGCCCTTCGTCCCTGATCCCGCTCTGACAGGGACCGAGCCGGCAGCCCCCTACCTCCCAAACGCACGGCGCTGCACGAACTCCTTCCAGCCAGGCTTGAGGACATGCACCTGCAGGCTATCATCCTCCTGAAGTGTCCATGGCTCTGTTAAGTGCATATCTGCAATCTTCGCTGCAAAAATGTCCTGCCAGGTCCCCATGGTCCCACCTGGATCTAGGGAAGAGGCAGTAACCAGGATCAAGCTTGCTGCTTCTAGGTGCTAATACATGTGTGCAACTTTCTTCTCCCCAAACTTTTCCTCTTTGCACAATGTCTTTGTGCTTGGAGAGGGGAACCTTTGCTCCTGCGTGAGCAGCACCGCCCCATCCTGATCCCTGTGTCAACAGGCTCTGCTGACGCTGCACCAGGTCCTGGCCAGGTGAAATGTCCCCCAAAGCAAGGACAGGGTGGGTTTCCCCAAGCCCCACACATGAACCCCCGACCCTGCTGAAGCCGTGCTCTCATGATGCTGCTCCGTCCGTAGGCAGAGAGGTTGGAAAAGCAACCCCCTTCCAGGCTGCCCGTGCCCACCACTGTCATGGCAGCAGGGGTGAACCGGCAGAGATTGTGCCCAGCATAGGAGTAACAGAAGTGAAACCCACCAAAAACGTAGGACTCAGCAGCTGATAAAGCCCCAGGTAGCTTTATCTCTCTCGATAGCTGCCACCAAGCATGGGCTGTTTTTAACAACTTTCAGCCAACTCGAGCAGAAAAAGGCCTGACATGAAACCGCAGGGTGGAAAGTTGGGGAGGATGGCCCCGCACGTAAAACCGAAAGAGGGGAGGTGTGCTCTGAGCTGAGAGCACCCAGGCAAGGTACAAACAGCGGGGCCAGGCTGCCTGGAGCCCTCTGCCCCCCAGCTCACCCCTCTCCAGGTGCGCAGGTCCCCCAGGACATCCCATGGAGAGCGATGCAGGACAGGGAGCAGGTTAGATACGATGCCAAATGATAACTGGTCTTGAGTTAGAGGAAGATCCGCAGCTTGGAAAAGCAAGCTCAGCTTGCCATGGAAATAAAACTATCTCATTTAGCATGAAGCTTTCAGAGGAGACCATCCTGCGCACAGAGAGGATAAAAAATGCCCCAAAACGCGCGGCCTTGGAGCAAATGTGCTGGGTGGCTGCTGAGGATGAAGGCACCATAGAAAGTTATGGCAGCTCCTCGTATTGAGTGCCTGGAGCAGCACTCAGGCTCCCAGAAGCAGGGAGGGTTTAACACAAAGACTGCAGGATATTAAAGCCTGCAGTAGGACAGACCTCTGTTTAAAAAAAAGGACAGAAGGATCTAGGAATCAGGCTTAAAATACTTCACGTTGGTTTCAAATGAAGTATGTCCCCGTGGCAGCTCTTCTGGCTTGACACCCCAAAAGCCCGGGTGCCCCTGGCAGCAGCGCCAGCGGCTGGCCCTGCCCTGGAGCCGGCTGGGGTAGCAGGATTGCTGAGGATGTAGGTGACGGCACCTGTGGCCTCGCAAGAGGGGCACGGTGGCTGCTGGCAGTAGGTGACAGTGGCTGTGAGGTCTTAAGAGGCACCAGCACATCAGGCTCATCCTCCAGATCCCAAAAGGGAGGCAGGCGTCACAGATAAGTCCCAGTAACCACAGGTTGGCAAGGAGCCTCTGATCTTTGCTGCTGGAAGGGAAGACCCAGCGAGTCATTTGTACCAAGAGCCCTCCAGCACCTTCGCAACGTGTGCTGCCCCTCCTGCGAGAGTGGAGGGAGGTGACGAGGTCCCAGGGCAAAGCCCATCTTCAGCTTTGAGGTTCTTCCCTGCTTTGAGGTCCTTCCACCCTTAATTACACCTTGATGCTACTATCTGGAGCAGGACTAGAAGGAAGGAAAGGAGGTTTCCTGGACACAGAGGAGCCAAGCCAAGGTCTTCAGGATCTTTATGGAGAGCTAGCAAACCCCCAACTTGTGGATAGGACCTGAGTCACCCCCTTTGCAAGAGCCCTGCCATGGGGACATGGGGTCCCGCTTGGGCTGGGGCAGCACCCTACAAGCAGGACGGTGAAGGAAGGGTCGTCCCACCAGCATTTCCAATGCTCACAGGTGGGGACCGGGGGACATCCCTGGCTCAGATCTGGTGCGTGGGGAGGAAGAGAGGGAGCAGCAGATCTCCCTGGCCCCCTCCTACTCCTTTCCCAGAGCATGGGGCTCCCATTTCTATAGGTTCACTACAGAAGACCTCTTTGTGCACCGCGCCACAGAGGGGTCTCCCAGGCAGCAAATCCCTTAGTGCAGAAAGCTGACACCACGCAGTGCCTGGCAGCATCGTGCCACAGCATGGTGTGGGGTGGGGAGCCATCAGCAGCAGGATGACCGGGACAGGACCACCCGCCCTGCGGCAACTGCTCATCCCCTTGGACCCCTCTGTGTTAGGGGCTGAGATTTACCCGGGGGTGGTTGAATGCAGGAAAAACCTAAAGGTTTTGACATCTCTCCTTTACTCTGAGGGCAGCAGCACCTGTGTTAAACATCTTGAGCTATTTTGAGGAGGAGAAGCCCCCCAGGGAGGCAGCCCTCTCTCCTGGCACTCTCATATTCACCCAAACAAACCGATCGCTTCATCTGGGGGATCTGTGGTTTCAGCCCAGCCCTTCCTCCCCGAGGCCGCTGCTGCCACGGGGCGAAGGGATGGTCCCACCAGGGCAGACACTGCTCCCCACACTGCCCACCCCAGGGGGCAAAACGCTGCCCCTTAGGCACGCAGCTCAATGGGGGTCCTGTGGCACCCCTGGCACAGGGACAGGTCCCTGCCTCCAAAACCTGGCTGTGATGGAAACCAGCCCCCCATTACGTCATGGCAACACAACTCAAATCACAACTCACGATGTGCTGAGCCCTCAGAGTCGTCTCTGAGACGGAGCCCGGTGCTGGTCCCTCTATTAAAGCCCTTGCCTTGCTTTTACTAAAGGGACTTTCCCAGAACCACCCACAGAGCCGAAACTGCTTTGACGTCCTGTTCCACTTCGTGCACACCTCCCGGCGCTGCCCGAGCACCTTGCTGCTTACCAGCACCCGCCTGGAAACAAAAGCTGCTCCTGCAGGTCCCGCTGCAGCCCAGGCTCAGCAGGCACCAGGGACGAGCCCTGTCCCAGCCCTGGCATGACCCCACTGGGCTGGAGAGTCCCTGCTGGGACAGCCCCTGCCAATCTTCTCCATCCCAGTGTGCTGGTCGTGGCTCCTCCACGGGATGCATGAAGGAGGGAAAAACAAGGCACAGCCCGGGCGGTAATTTCCCTGCCACTTTCACACAGCCTGAAATTATTTTTTACTTCAGCTCCCACCCCCATGTGAGCCACCCAGGCAAGAGGAGGAAGGTTTCCCAAGGCTTCCTATCCTCCTCTCCATCTCTCGCTGTGTGTCAGCCTCCCCATCCCCTACCACCTCCAGCCCAGAGACAAGGTGCCCACACTGTCCTGCTTGGCCCACGTGCATCCCATCCCTGCTGGGACACCCATCCCTTCCCTTCGGGGTCACCCAGGTGGCTCCATCCTGCCAGCAGTCCCCAGGAGGGGCAGAAAGGGACATTCAATGTCAGTCCCCAGGCAAGACCGCAGAGCAGGACATCCCCTCAGCAGCAGGGATGCTGTGTCCATGGGCACGGCAAGGCTTGCAAGACCGATGGACTGCCATCTGAGCAACAGGACATAACCCTAAACACTCCTCTGTCTTTCACTGCTTGCTTCATACCAGGGCTTTTTTCCCACTCTGGACTTCCTTCATTTTTTCCTGCACTAAACATGCCCAATTCTTTTCCATCAGTCATTCTTTCAGGGCATTTTTGCTCTTTTTTCCAGGTCATCAGGGTGAATTTGATTTCTAACCCTCCTCCCAGACAGCCCCTACACCCTCCCTCAATAGCATATTGCCTTCATTTGAGCCGTGCTTCCCCAGAAAAACCCTGCTTAATTGTGTCTGCCACCATGAGCTATTGGTAACTGCTGATGGGATATAGTTTCTTGGGTAGCCGTCCACCCACAGTGGCAGAATTTCCCATTTCCCTAATTTGCTTATGAGAATGTCACGAAAGGCAGCGTGAAGATAGCATCACTCCTGCTTTCCCTGCAGTACCCAGCCCGTCGCCCTAATGAAGAGAAAATGAGGTTGGTTTGACACAACGCGTTCCTGCTAAATCTGTGTTCTCAGCCCCAGCACTGCCCTCTTGGTGTTTACCGCTTGGTGGCCTTACTAATTTGTTCCTGCAGTTTTCTGGGTACAGAGGCAGGCTGACTCATCTAGAGTTTCCTGGATCCTCTTTTTTCCCCTTCCTTGAAGCAGATGGTGAATCGGGCATCCTGGGACATGGCTCCATGCCAGCTCTGTGAGCCCCTCTCCCCCTCTGACCTTGCCACTGTTGATGGTGAACGTTCATCACCCCATCACGGTGAAACCCATCACCTCTAGGGGCAAGCAACAGCTGTAGGATCCCTTTCAGGCTGGACCGTCTTCATAGTCAAGCCTGTGGAGTAGAAGGGTCCACCTGTCCCAGGGTGGATTTGAGGCAAAGGGGATCCTCTGGAAATGGGAATATGCCCAAGCGGGACTGTAGGGAGGGGATGTTGCCCCATCATCACCTGGACTTCTGGGATGGAGAGGTGTCGTGGTTTAGCCCCAGTCGGCAACTAAGCACTACG
>VYZW01020412.1:2708-24299 GCA_013401315.1 Balaeniceps rex | reverse complement strand
CGCATCTGCGGCTGGAAGGATCTTCTTGAACACGGCTTCGCACCCCCGCACGCCCCAGAAGTGGTTCCTGTATTTTTTTTTTTTCCCTCCTCCTGGGTTCCGCCCCCGGCAGTGGTGGGGCAGGGGGGCTGCCGTGGGGTGTCACCGAGGGGGGGTGGGTGTGATGTGAGGGGCCTCGGGCAGGGCGAGCCCCCCTCGCCCTGCGACTCCTCCTGGCCCTTCTGTGGGCTCTGGATGCAGCGCGGGTCATCGGCTGCGTCCAGGTGTGCAAGTGTGGAAAGAAAGAAGCAATTTCTGGAACCTTTATAGGAACTTCCACTTCTGTTTCTTCTTTCTTTTTTTTTTTTTTTCCTAGCCCCAAACACAGAGATAAGCACATAGACCCATCATATCCCAGTCCTTCCAGCAGCTTCTCACATGGTAAAATGATTTGAAGCAAAAAGAAAATAAGTTGGAGAGAGGGTTAATACCTCTGCAGCTCTTGAAGAAACATTTATCTTCTTTGTATTGATTTCTTCTCAATTTCAGCGCTCAGAGTGAAGCCTTTCTCTCTGGTTCTGATATATATTGTACAGTAATTACATCTAGAAGGCAGGCTCCAGGAACGCTTCAGGAAAACAAGCTATGATGGAGGTTTAATATGACAGTATTGTACGACTTGCTGATTTAGATCAGTGGTGTTTGAGCCAGATAATATTTGCATTATGGTTTGAATATAAAGATGAATGCAAGCAGGGAGGAGTAGGTCTATGGACATTTGCTGTGTCTAGATAAACTCTAACGCTAGAAGCGGTAAAACAGCTGTGTAATACTTAGGAATGTTTCAGGGCTGTTCATTGTTAAAGGTTTGCTTGGAAAGCAGACTCTTTTCCAGAAGGGCTTTTATGCATTTAGTTTTCGTACAGAGCTACCATGTTAGACCTCAGTGACTTGCTTACTCTTTTATGCCTTCTTCTGAAAAGCAGTAATATCTGGTGTGTGTGTGCGTGCGTGCGAGGGGGTGGTAAGCGCAACATCGTGATAAACGGGGACGCTCCAGACTCTGATCGGGTACATCAGAGATGCCCGAGGCAGGAAAGCTGCAGGGAGGATCTCAGTGGACTATAACAGGACATTGGTGCTGAAAACATCCAATGGCAAATCATCGGAATTTGTGTTGGCGGGGAATCCCAGCCAGATATTAACCATTTAGTATCTACCACAAATGTTTCAGTACCTTTTTTATAGCATTTTCTAGAGAGAGGATTAGAAAATTAAGGTATTTGTTATTTTATGCGTTAATTTACAAGCATCTTTCTTCCCTCCGCCTCATATCTGGCTCTCTTTAAACGAAAGAGAGGAGACTGTTTATTTTCTCCCCTGCAAATCACTTTACTTTGTGAAGAAAAATAAAGGCTATTTTTTCTTTGTTCAGCAACGATAAATGAACCATGTAGAAAATAAGTCTTTGCTGTATTCCTTTGTTAGAAGGATTGTAATAGGTTTTTGCTGTTTAAGTAGATACTTTTGTTGCTGTTCCTTTGGTTGCAATAAGAGGAAGGAGTCATTCTTGCACAAAAAATATGTGGGTAAGGTTTTGCTCTTTCTGAAGTGTGAAGTTTAGTGCATTTCTCTGTGGGCTTGTCACTGGTAATTGCACGGCTTAATAAATCAAACTGAGACAAGGTAAGAGAGGTTGTTTCCATGGGGTCTGTTTGCTCATTAATCTAAATTCACAGTACGAAAAATCAAAAGGCATAAATATTAACATTACTGTGATATCCTTACTACATAGTTTCTCAGTGCTTTGCCAAGAGAGGATAAATATTTTTTTGTAAAGGAAAAAGTACACATTTGTGCGGTTCTTAGCTGTTGCTGTGACAATCCTGTCATCTAAGGAGTGACAATTGTTAGCATTTTGTTAGGCTGGATGCATAAATGAAAGTAATTTTCTTGAATCTAGATTGTCTCTCGTAATGGATCAAATTGTTGCTGACCTGGTAACTGTCTGCAAATGGGTTTTGGATTTTGAGTCTTCATAGTTCTGAGCTGAGAGTTAATTTTGCATGTAACTGTCTTCTGCTTGGAGGAAAAAATATACTAGGAGCTTTTCGCTGTGAACTGATCAAACGCTCCTTCAGGTAGTTTTAAAGGTGCAGGGAAGACTGGCTTTGTTTATTAAAGATTTTACAGAGGAAGGTGCGTTGTGCACGTAGAGAAATACGGAACGTACAGGAGAGGGCCCTCCAAGACTTTATTTAGTCCTGTGGCTTTTATGAAGATGACACTTCTTACATTTTAATTATCCCTTATTTTCAGTGGCTTTTTAAAATATGCTTTATGTTACGGGAAGTTGCTAATGGAGTCCTTGCAGATAAAGAATGTCAAGTGAGCCTTCCCAGGCTGTAAGAGCTGAGCTTGCTGGTGCGCTTCTGGGGGGAAAACTCAAGGGAGAGCTTTGCTATCCATTAGCAGGTTTACAGGAGCTGATTTGTGGTTACCAGAGCCAGGACATAGCTTTCAAAAGTCTTCAAGTAGTCAAAGGAGCTGTCTGCACTAGCAGCCAGAGTGAGAGGCTTCCTAAGTTGGGGAGGGAGGAAGAGGCATCATGGGAGGAAGGGATTTCAGTATATCCAAAAAAGAAAGGAACACAGTTTGAGGGTAACTGGAATTCCCTCAGTCATTTTGGGGTTTTTGCAGTGTCTAAAAAGCCTGTATTCAGGCTGGGGACGTTGCTCTGCTTGGAAGAGTGAGGAGGATTTTTGCCTGTGCGTATGAGTTAGGATTTCTGTTACTGCTCTCTCATCCCCTATCTCCTCTCCTTTTTGTCTAGGAAATGGGGATGAAAGGGGTTTTGATCCCATTCAGAAAATGGACGTCTTGGTCAGAGCAGTGAGGAACTTGTGTGAGTCTAGCACAGAGATGCCATGTCGTTCACTTGTCCCTCCTGCATCCGTGCTGGGAACCTCTGCTGAACAAATAGGTCCTGCTCGGTACCATAAAAACACTTACTGATTTCAGTAGGGTGATGGTTTCCCTCCCAGTTTCTGGGTCTTTGCAGGGACAAGTGTTGTCTGAAGTTATGTACATGCATTCAGTTAGAGCTTACTGTTATCAAGTTGTGCAAGTTTAATAGTTGGGGTTTGTTTCCGATGACAGAAAAGACAGATAACAGTGGAGACTCTGTCCATCTTATGATCAGTGCTCAAGGACTAACATACTTAGAGTTTTCTGAAATAAAATGTTATTCATGTTGACTCTAATTTCAATGTTCAAGTTTCATGGTTAAATTAAAGAAATGACTTCAAACTATTAATCTCAACTGTCCTTGGAAAAAACACTAATCATTTGGTTGCTGCTTTTTAGCAGCTGAATGAGCATGTGGCATGATGTACTCTGAAGCCTAAGGGTATAGTAATAACACTGTACTTTAGCTAATATATAACTTTAATCTGAGAAGTTATAGAAAAAATGAGACTAATTTCTGTTCGCCTAAGTTACTGTGCTTCCATTTTTAATGATCAGAGTTGCTCCTGTGTGTTGATGAAATTGTAATTACTTATATTTACGTGCCATGCTACTTAAAGTTTAATTCTAAACAATAATTTTTAAGTATTTTAGGAAGTCATCAGTAGAGACAACCATTCTTAAAAAATACGGAGTCATCTGAGGATGCAGATATGCTCCAAATGGGTTAATTTATGGTTTTATATATCCCTTCTGGGGACTGCTGCTGCTTTAGGTGCCTGAGTATCTTTACAAATTTTTCCCTTCTTCAGGAGGTAAACTCCTGTCAATGTTTCTTCCAAGTGAAAATCGTGGACCTGCATCTTGCACCGGGTTGACAAGAATGTGACTTCATCGGTTGCCACAATTACTCCCAGGACGAATTGGCCTGTATCAGCTTTGTAGAGACATGCAGGGGTTGGAAGCGAAGCAGAGAAGGAAGATGTAAATTAGTGCACACTTTCATACTAAGCAGAGGAACCTGGGGCGTGGCCAACTGGAGGTGCCCAACTAGAGAATAACTTTTGATGAAAGCAGCTAGTTTTTACACTTGTGTGTAAATAATCCTTTAGAGGAAAAAAAAAAATCACAAAAAAAAAATCCTTGGTTGCTGCTAATTTTTCCATTATTCAATATCTTGTGGTAGTGCTGGTGATCATGTTATCCATCTTTCTTTTAATGCTGCTAACATGTCACACAGCACTCTCCAAAGTGATCTTGCCCCACTTCAGTGAGGACAGGTGTACTCTTAGATGAATCAGGGCTACATTGGTCATGTCTTCAAATGCTTGCCTTTCAATGTACTGTTGTCTTGTTGAGGCACAGCTGCCAGGACACAGTGGATTCCTAGTTTATGTCTTGAGCTGTCACATATTTGTAGCCTAAGCAGAGGGTCTTCCCACCCAGAAAGTGAACAGATCAATGAGGGTGCAGATTGCAAGCACAGCAGTGAAGATACTGTGATACTCTATGGGTGTTGCTGTTCTTGTTTCATTTTTCCTTTTCTCTGATTGCTAGCAGTAATAATGGGAAGCTGAAGGAAACAGTGGTGGTGAATAAACTCCCCAGCTGACTGGAGGAGGAGGGAGGACACAGGGCAGTAAGGAAACTAAGAAGTTCATGCAATCACTGCAAGATATGTTTTTATTACACTGAATGGGCTCACCTTACAGCAATTTGAATTAGTCTTCAAGTGAACTATGGTTAAAGTAAAATCAGTTGGTACATGGCCTTGTTTTTTTTAATGTGGTTTTATTATGCATCTCTAAGTTTGCTTGGGAGTTGAAGTACGAGCGTTCTTAATTATCAAGTCATTTGAATAATGATGAACCATTTTCTAGAACTTAAAACTTGACCGCATCGTGCACCTGCCAGCAGTTCTGACACATAAAATTTCAATTGATGTGGGTGTTGCAGTTTTTCTATGCATAATGCTGCAGTGATGCCTGAATATGTTTATCCTGTGCCAGTGCCTGCTTTGAGGGACTTTGCATTCATAGCATGGAGGCCTTTCTAAAAGAAAATCTAGGTGTTTCGAGAGTTGGATGCTTAGCTTAGGAAAGCTGCTTTGAAAAATCCTTTTCTCTGCTTGCAGATACGTAATGAATGAGACCTTGAGCCCTGAAGAGCTGCATTGGTATTTATGAGCAAAATGTGAAATGTTAGTTGGTCTTTTGGCTGCTGTTTTGTTCTCTTTTTTTTTTTTTTTTAAATAAAATGTGCCTGTCTCCCTGACAGAGTGCTGTTAAAGTTCTTCTGTTGGGAGTCAGTTTATTCTGCTGACAGTAAAGGAAAGCTATCTGATAACTCCTCGCAGGCAAAGCGGACAGTTGTTCAGTTTTCCCACACTTCACTCTTTCCATCTTCTGTTCTTGCAGGAGGCTTGTAAGAGACATATAAAATGCTATAATACTTGCTTTAATCAAAGCAGTGCCTTGCCCTTTCCTTACTCCTATAAAAGCATCTACAATTTGGATTATTGTTTTTTAGCAGTCTGAAGTCTTATACCTGGAGTTCCTTGGTCAGTTTGTCAGACTGGTTGAAAAGCAGTGTTGGTTGTCCCAGAGTGGAAGAGGACTTCATGGTAACAAGTGTTGAACACTGAATAAGCAGGATATGAAGGTAAAAATCACTTGTGCCAATGTACTGGATAAGCCATTTTTCTACTGCAGAGGTAAATAGAAACAGTTCTGTCCTGACCCTTGCTGATCCTAAACAGTAAGCAAGTTATTTTCTCTGGATCTCATTCCATTTCTTTAAAACAAGGATGTCCGTGAAGTAACCCCCACACCACTGAGGACCAGTGCCTGCCTTTGTGTCAGTTTGGTGTGCTTAGAAATGCTCTCCTCTTAAATGTCTTTTTTTTTTTTTCCTTTCCCCTCCCCCTCCCCTTTCTTTTTTCTTTTTATCCTTTAAAATCCCTTTCTGGATTTTAAAATATCTTAGGAGGTAGTGAAGTTAGTGATACAGATCTCAAAATAAATAAGTCTTGGCTAAGAGTTTTTTAGAGCAAGTTTAGTAATTTTTTGTTTGTTTGTTTTTTTGATGGATGTATGTTTATATAAGCCTCAGTTTAGTGGGCCTCAGTATGAGACTGTTGTGCCCATCTGTCCCCCATGCCCTGGAAACTCCAAGTTGAGACAATAAAGATACCTAGTAGCTTTCAATTAAGTACAGATCTACACTGCTATCACAAGTGAGTTTAGGGATTAAATTTTCGATAGACTCTCATTGGTATTTTGATTCCTAAGGTGCTTTCAGACTTCTGGAGATTATGGTATAGATTTACTGCAGTCAAAGTAGAAATGAGGGTTTGTGCAGCATGACTGTCTCTTAAACATTGTGCATCCATTTAGTAGGTAGGCAGAGAGAACCAGTCAAATGTTTCTTCTTGTTGGCCTCCATGCTACCTGTAACTAGTTTACTTGTTATTCTTATAGTGCAGTAGCTTGCATATTTTGTATTTAAATCCATGCTTAAAATACAACTAAAATTTGCCTGTTGACAGCAGTTGCATCATACTTTAATTGGTGAGATTTGCTAATGGAGTGTTCAGGTTCTAAAATTAGTTGTTTATTTTTCCTTTCTTCTTTGCCCAAGGGTTTTGCATCAGATTATATGGCTTTGGTATAACTGTTTGTGTTCCAAAGCAACACCTTTGTGCAGTTTTAGCTATTTAAGTAAGTGTTAAAAGTATGGGCTCAGTGACAGCAGTTTCAGAAACTGTGACTTTTTAAATTGTTTCTTACTACATTGTTTATGCATTGTAAAGTGATTCTCTTTTGTTTACTGTGAATTAATTCATTGTTATCTTTGTAAACCTGGGGCACAAAATGTGCAGGTTTATAATGTTTTATCTTGGCATAATGGCAGGTCCTCAGCTGCTGCAAATTGTCATAGCACAAGTGATGCTGCTGTTTCTGTGGCAGCTTTCATCAGGTGAGGATTTGCACCATAACACTCATCATGGCGTTATTCTGAAAAACGACTGTGCATGTTCTTTTCAATATTTCCATAGGCTGGCTTTGTGTCAAAGGTGCACAGTTTTGATACTGTCTTTATGCTTCTTGGAGGGTTTCTCTTTTACTGTGTGGTGAAATGCAAACCCACCTCTTTGTACGATTCTGCTCGCTGTGAAGCAGATGTGTCCAGTCCTTCCGTTAAAATTCTGGCTTTCTGGAGGGACGCTTGTCATGTGTATCGGTCCTTGGAATCATTCTGTTGGGTTGTACCTAGTTTTTTGACCAAAGCCGTGGCTGTTGCAAAGGGATTTGTGAGGTTTTCTGTCAACAGCTGTCAGGTTTTTTTAAAATCAATTTTAAAATAATTTGTTTGATGCCCATTTTGAAGCGATACCCAACTTCTTGTTCTTGAATAAAGTAGTTACCAAAATAAATAAAACACCAAAAAAGTGGTTGGTTGAATTATTCACTGTAGCTGTGAAGCTCAAACTGCAAATACACAGCCACTTTAACAACCGTCTTGTTTCACTTTTCTCTACTAGTTTCAAGAGCCCTCTGATATTTTGTTACCATGAAAGTACTTACACATTACAATAAAACCACGTCACAATGTCCCGATTTACTTGGTGACCTGAACTCCACAAGCCTTTTGCTATCAGATTTTATCCATCCTTGAATAATTTTTGTAGCAATCTTTTTTGCCTTTTCTCCAATTTTTTTTTCCGACTTATTTTTAGAAAGGTGCACACCGGATCTGAACACTGGTCTTATTCATATCATACATGTGCAATGCTATTGCCCTTTCTGTTTGTGCAAGGATTTTCAGTGGCCTATTTTTCTGCCACAGCAAGAAAGCTCATGTTGATTGTTTGCCTAGTATGACTTCTAGATCGTTATTGGAGTCTGTGCTGAACAAAATAGTCTGCTGTTCAGTGTATGTGGCCTGGATCACTAATTCTTAGGGTTTTTAACTTTATTAAAATAAACTCTTTGAATGGATCTCCTTTTTTTTTTTTATGTGACTTGAACACAGCTATAGTGGCAGTTTTAGCAATAGAAAGCAAGCCAGGCCTCTGACTTAAGTCCTCTGCAATCTTAGTGTATCAGATGCATCTTTTGTTCTGGTTTTGTTTGTTTCCTTTTGTAGCCCAACAGTTTTTAAAGGAGTAGCAGTCAGTGCATCCCATAATAGTCCAGGTGCCTGTTGTAGAGTTATATAAAATGCATATTTTAGTGTTTCCTTCTGTTAAGCATTGTAAACTTGAAAGGTTCACACAGCTCCAGACTGGTCACAGTGGTCACCCTTGTGTGGTAATGATGCGGCTAGCAGTTGAGCTTCATCGGAAGCTTGGAGTGGGGATTATGATTTGGATGGAACCCCAAGGAGGCAATGGATTTCTTAGGAATGTGTTTTTTTTTTCCCCCATCTATTCCCTTACCCTGATACCGTTACTCATGCTGCTGTTTTTGGTAGAAAGTGTTTCTTGCAGTGTCCTCATTTTCTTCTGCTGCTGGATGCAGGTGGGGGGACTGGATATTGGGCCAGTTGCAAGAATTTAGAAGATCTGCTGTTACTGTGGCCCTGTTTCCATTAGGGTGGCCTCCCTTGGATGCTTTTAGCTTTCCACCTTGATTGTGTTTGTTTTGGGCAAACTTGTACCATCCACCAAATGAGGAAAAACAGTCCCTTCTCCCCCAGCTAATATTATCCTGTCTGGGAAGAGGCTGGTGTCTGTGAAGGTAGATGAGAAGGTGGAGAGATCCTTATAACTAAAGTACAGTGGGAGTCCAATCTTCCAGATGTGAGAGCCTTCACCAAAAACCACTGAGAAGACCTGATCAGCTAATATTGGATGTAGTTCTGGCATGCTGAAAGGATCGTAAACTTAATCGTGCTTGATCGATACTGATACTTCTCATGTGCTTCAGGAGAACAGAGTGCAGTATGAGCCAGGCAGGCCCTGGCAGTGCGTGCTGCCTGGAGAGCTGGGAGGAGTGATCAGGCAGTCTGCCAGGGAGGTTTTAACTAGCCTTTAAAGTGATGGACTAGATGGCCATCACCAAAAGTCCCTTCCAGTGTTGTTCTGTGCTGCACGTACTGTGCACCCTAAGACCCTGGTTGCCCCTGCTCTGTGTCCATGCTTGCCCTGGAGACTGGAGGAGTAAAGCATATCCGTGGCTGCTGCAGCCTGCGAGAGACTCGTGGTCAAAAAGCCTCTGCTGTGCACAGAAGGGGAGCATGATGCCCAATGTTATTACTTGCTAGAGCGTGAAGCCTGCAAGTAATGGTAATACAAATGTATTTCAATTTGTAACCTGGCCTTCTGTATCAAGATTGGACTACTTCTGTTGCACATGTGCATCACTTGGGGAAACATGCTGATAGTACTTAACATTTAATTGCTTCTCTTGATTTTATTTGTAAATTAGAATCTAGAGGACCTGCAAGGAAAAAAAAAAAGTAGAGCTTAATTGGACAACATTTTAGAGTAACTGGAAAAAAAAAAAAGACATGTAGCTTTCCAGCTTTTGGAGCTGAGACAAATGCAAACTTACTTATTGATCCACACATATGATATCATATTTTAACTACTGTCTAAACTGGAGGTCATCTCTATACTAGATTGCTTAAGAATCTGTCTATCTTATCACATCTTGTACTCATTTATAGTTGTTTCCATTTCTGGCTTTGTTGGAGAGACAGCTAGTGTTTCAACCTAAATTAAAATCAATAAGAAGCAATTTCGTTTGTTTTTTAACTACTAGAGCAGGCTTTTTTTTTTAGTACACCTCTGTATGTTCAACTAAGTCACTTGGTTCTTTCCATCAAGATAATTGCCAGACCTCATTAATTCCTTATTTTTGCATATGTAGGAATGGATTTATTTTCCAGTGTACCTAACAAAATGTCAAATATGATTTAAAAATAAACATTTATTTGAAATCATCACTGAGAAACAAATGCAGTAAAGAATACTTGGCAGTTAGAAGTAGTTTAAAAACATCTTGAGGGGAAGCATATGCTTGGGGGCTGTGGTGAATGCTGTTGACGCAGGAGTCCTGCACTGGCAGGGTAGCACAGGCTTCCCCTGGCACATTTGGGCAATGTTCTGCAGGGATGACTTCCAGTGGAAAAAGCAGAGTCTGGGTCTCTATGCCTTCAGTCCTTGGCTTGGATATATCTGCATCACACCAATTCGTGTAAGAAGCTGTTGTCATGTTGTCAGCTGGCTTTTACCACACAGTCAGCAGATTGCCAGCAATAACAATTAACCTGGGTTAAATTCAACATGGAATTCAGACTGAAGCAATGTTGGTTCTTCCTAGATAAGGTAATGGTGAACCATAACGTAATATTAGAGTAAATATCTGAAGGTAATGCTCTGATGAAGTGTCCAGAACAGGATGTGTTGCTGCTCTGGTGAGTTGATCACAGGGTACAGGAAATCATCTTCTTTAGTTTGCAGTACAGGCTGCCCAAATGGACAGAGATGGACACATTACTGTGTGATGGTTGTCCTCTATGTCTATGAAGTTTATGAAGGTTCAGTTTTCACTGGCAAGGCTTCCTGTCACTGATGTAGGTATCCAGTTGGAAGAATTGGTTTGTGTCTTACGAAACAGCATTTCCATAAAGGGTAGACCAAATGCTGTGGTGGAGAACCTGGCTCTTGCGTGGAAGCTTTTGGTAAAGTGTTTGCTCTACCTCTTCTGGGTGAAGTGAAATTTGGCATCTAGCAATGTTGGGCCAATGTCTCTATGAAGATTTATATTCTTCTGTATCTTGTTTTAAATTGTGCAAGGTGAAACTTTAGTCCCTGGAAAAGTGAATGCCAGTATTTTTCTCAGGTGCTTCTTTGGGTTACTGTGATCTTGCCCAATGCTTCTCATAATTTCAGAAATGTTTAAGAATTCCTGGAATTCTTTATTCCGAATACAAGAACGTCTTGGATGGTCTAAATCTCATTTTGTGTTTAACTTTCCTTTGAAGATCCTGAGTATTATGAGCTTCCTGTTACTTTGGGTAACTCTTGAACTCTTGGGTTCAATTTTCTCTCACCTTCTTTGCTTCTACTTGCTTTGATTCAGATATGTTAATAAGTCAAGGAAGAGGGCAAACCAAGGGCAAAAAGAGACAGATCCGGCTACCCCGGTAATCAAAGCAAGAGTCTGTTCCCTTAAGTAAACTGCTAAAGCAGTGTTTTGTAGGAACAAAACATAATTAGTAAATAGATGACAGTGATGAAAAGCACATTTCCTTCATCTTTGAAGGCAACTTAAGAGTTGTGCGTGAATTGCTTGAATTTGATATCAAACCAGCAAACCATTTCTTTTTAACTAATCACTTAAAACCACACAGGAATTTACATTTATGTACCAAGAAGCCAGCTGTGTTTAAAAATATATGAGCAGACCTGGTACACAGTGTTCCAGTAATGTAAAGTAAAAGTGACTTGTCCACACGCTAGCGACACCTATTGTAAGTGAATCCCAAGCCATAGTTCAATACAAGGAGTAATACATTACAGCACAAACAGATTCCCTGTCAAAAAGGTAATTAATACCTCATGTCAAACACTATCTGCATGTACTGCTTTCTCTATTTCATGTTATTAAGTAGTGTGACCTTTTCTCTTTCCACAATTAGCTTTCAAGGTGAAAACCAACTTAGGAAGAAAATTAACTTTTTTTTTTTTCATTGGATCTGAAGAGTCTTATAGTTTCACAGTAGTCTTGATTACACCTTCACACTTTACAGTTTTGATTGCTATCTTTAGAATATAATAGAATTGTTTAGGTTGGAAAAGTCCTTTATGATCAGCAAGTCCAACTGTTAACCTAGCACTGCCAAGTCCACCACTAAACCATGTCCCTAAGCACCACATCTACACGTCTTTTCAGTACCTCCAGGGATGGGGACTCAAGCACTTCCCTGGGCAGCCTGTTCCAGTGCTTGACAACCCTTTCAGTGAGGATATTTTTCCTAATATCCAATCTAAACCTCCCCTGATGCAACTTGAGGCCATTGCCTCTCGTCCTATTGCTTGTTACTTGGGAAGAGACCAACACCCACCTCGCTACAACCTCCTCTCAGGTAGTTGTAGAGGGCAATAAGGTCTCCCCTCAGCCTCCTCTTCTCCAGGCTAAACAACCCCAGGTCCCTCAGCCACTCCTCATCAGACTTGTGCTCCAGACCCTCCACCAGCTTCGTTGCCCTTCTCTGGACACGCTCCAGCACCTCAATGTCCTTGTAGTGAGGGGCCCAAAACTGAACACAGTACTCGAGGTGCAGCCTCACCAGTGCCAAGTACAGGGCCATGATCACTTCCTTACTCCTGCGGGCCACACTATTATACAAGCCAGGATGCTGCTGGCCTTCTTAGCCACAAGATGAACATGGTTCAAACTGTTCAAGTCTAATTAAATTTAACTGCTTCTCAATCAGGAGTGACTTTGGTCTAAGGAAAACAAAGGAGTTCAGTTTGCCGGTCACAGGTGCGATGTGTTCACGCTGGTCTTCATTGCAAGGCAGACAGGGTATCAGATGCAGCTTTTCTGTAGCTGTCGGACACAACTCCAGTAACAAAAGCTAGAGCAATTCAACCTGGTTCAACATCCTGGAAGCGATGCAAATGCAGACTGTCATCTGAGGAGTGCTGGTTACACACAAGCCAACTTAAGAAAGTATT
This sequence comes from Balaeniceps rex, assembly GCA_013401315.1. Classification (NCBI taxonomy): domain Eukaryota; kingdom Metazoa; phylum Chordata; class Aves; order Pelecaniformes; family Balaenicipitidae; genus Balaeniceps; species Balaeniceps rex. Next base: position 11,662 of record VYZW01020412.1, on the reverse strand, counting down.
TTTAGCATGTTTGTCTAGCTTTGTTATTTCAAAAATAGCTATGGCCCAGTCTATTGGTGCCCTTCTCAGAGATACTGGAACATCAGGAGACATAGAGGTCTTTAGGGGCAACACACCCCATAGCTCTTAAAGGCCTATTTTTCTTCAAAGTAAGGTTCAAACCAGGACACTAGAAACTATCAAGTTTAAGATTCTACAATATACAGTCCCCCACTATCAGGGTTTTTTTTCCTCAAAATTCTCATCAGATCCCTCCAATTATTTTATTCCTTGAGCAAATCACCTGTGATCTGGTATATTATACCATGCAATTTCCTTATAATTGTCACTTGCAGAATTCTCATGTGTTGCACAGTAAGAATTCTGGGCTTCACAAACACTCCTGGCATGGAATGGGAAACAGTTAACTGGGGAAGAAGTGGCAAACAAAAATACAGCTGAAGTTTATGTTAAAATATGTGCTAAAATTAAACTGATTTTTAGAACACCAGTATGTATTTTGCAGACTCTGTTGCCACAGTTTCTATTGCTTTTTCAGTCTTCTTCTTGAAACACTAAAGAAAATATATAGTTGGTAAAGTGGAGCATAGACAGGAAAAGGGAGCAATCTGACTGCGAACATGATTGTACAAATAGCTTGCTTCTTCGCTGGTTTTACTCATTGGAAAAAAAATGTGTCTATAGGCATTAGTGTCTGAAAACAAGCAATCTCCACACATTTCCCCTCCACGACACAAACTGCCCAAACTGATGAAGCAACATGTAAACAATAAAACATCAATGCCACTGTAGCTTTTCAGGGAAGAAATTGCAATGAAGTATCATTGTCCTCCATCAACATATCCTGTAGTAGCTAGTTTTTTTCTTGTCAACGTTGCAATAAATCACTCACTAATCAGATTTCATGGGATGTTGCGCCATCACACTCAAGGTGGAAATCTCCACTGAACTGAACAGGGAGGTTTTTTCCAGACCAAAACCAACAGTCCTGTATAACTACTTACCTGCTACTACGTAATATAGCCTTTCTCCCATACCACTTCAACTCTGGTGCAAAATTAACAGATGCTATCAGTTTTTATATGCATACATACAACTCTGGCTTCAAAGTTTACAAGAAAGCATTAGCTAAACACACTTCAGCCAAAGGAATCACAAGGTCATCTGACTTGAGTATCACCTACCAAAAAAAGTTTCCTACCCTATAAAGCAGCCTCATCTGTTCTTTGGACAAGACTATTCTTCCCAAAAATCTCATTTCACAGTTTTGTCTATAAGCATGGATTCAGACACACATTATGAATCCCCAATGTGAAGTCAGTTCTACTCTACTACTACAACATCTGTTGAATATTTGCTCTAATCCACCTAACTGCTTTACTGATGGAAGAAACCTATTCAGGTATATAATTCCTAAGCTTAATTATTATTATGCCAGGTTTTAAAAGCAGTAGTATTCATACATAAATATATATATAGCAACACATAGCAACTTGAATGCAAAATAGCACCACAGACCAGACAGAGCAGAAGACTGATCCTAGAGCATCAGAGCATCCTCCTTACCAGTAAGGGTGAGATACAAAATATCTGAGAAATCAGGTCCCGATGTCCGGACGACTGCTCCAGCCATTCAGCAACAAGGGGATGAATGACACAGCTAGCCTCAGCTTATGCATTCAGGCACTGGCAATTCCTGCTTGAAGCCCACATAATGTCTGGATAGCAAACACTGCATAAGCATAAGGGCCCAGCTACACCAGAGAGTGATGGGGCAAAGAAAGGAGCCCCCAGTCCAAATGCGAGTGTTCATGCAGATGAGAGGCAAACACCTACAGCAAAGACAAGACAGTGCTCAGGAAGGCAGCACTGCACCTCTTGCTGGATTTTGGTTTTGCAGCAAGGAGGATGGCTCAGGAACCCACATGGCAAAGACTACCAGAATAACTGCAAAAGCCAGTGACCACCAGAACAATTCACCAGTGGAAGACAGTCAAGATGAAAGAGCAAAGAAATGGCAAAGCAGCTTTCCAAAGGTATTGATAGTTCTGAATAATAGACAATTCCTCAGTCTAAGCTCTTTCTGGGAGAGGCTGCAAATATTAAAGACACTAACAGTGTATTATCCTTACAGTCCAGCTGAAAGATCTCTGGAGTTTGGGTGTTTTTTTGGGGGGGAGGAGGGGGATATATACAAAACCACAGCATTGGCTCCTTCACAACCAGCTTGGCACCACTGAAGTGTCATCCTGGAAAGTAGGACAGCAGGGTCACATAATAAAACAAACAGGTAAGCAGGCATCTCATATAGCACATGTGTGAGGACAGCAAGGGCTTAAGCAGCAAAACAAATCGAGCTTTCTCCACTTTACTTGCAAGCATGAGAGCTAGCAGAAGGGTCCAATTTTTGTGGATGCTGCTCATATCGATCACAGCAGAAGTCACTGAAAGGCATCAAGGGAAGCACTGAACAATTCATCAGTTTTCCAGGTTACACAGGACAGTGCTACCGGCTTTGATCCTTTCTTTCACTCAGTATTATATGGCCCAGACAGTCAATGAGAACAGAAATGGTGTTCACCAAAACGATGTATTTTATTTCCAGCTCATCAAGAAAGAATACTCTCAGTAAGGCCCATGTGCTTCAGCATTATTTCCAAGGAATGCAACCAAATGTAGCAAACTCCAGGATGGCCTCTATTTCACAAATAGAAGCAAAAAGGCAAATCAAACTGTAAGCCCTGTCTGACATACTTAGTGTATATAGTTTAGAAACATCTGGTTTTGCAAAGAAAGAGAGCACTGCTTTATTACAGTGGGTGCTCATAGTCTCAGTTCAACAGAAAGCACAACTGTCAGGTAAATTAAAAACTGAAGATGAGAACAGAATTATTTAGCAAGTGAACTTGTTACTAATAGAGTGCAAATGAGACAAGCTAGAGTTGTTACCCATTGACAGCACGTGTCTTACAAGCCTTGTCTGGCTCTGCAGACATAGTCTGCACCCAAAATGCCTGATGACGTCTCCCAAAATACAGAAGCAAATAGGGGAATGCAATCTCAAACTACAGAAGAGAAGAGTCATTGATCGAGTGCACCCTCAGTAAGTTTGCAGATGACACCAAGTTGGGCAGGAGTGTTGACCTGCTTCGGGGTAGGAAGGCTCTACAGAGGCATCTGGACAGGCTGCATCAATGGGCTGAGGCCAATTGTATGAGGTTCAAAAAGGCTCAGTGTCAGGCCCTGCACTTGGGTCACTATAACCCCATGCAACGCTACAGGCTTGGGGAAGAGCGGCTGGAAAGCTGCCCAGTGGAAAAGGACCTGGGGGTGTTGGTCAACAGCTGGCTGAATACGAGACAGCAGGTGGCCAAGGTGGCCAATATCATCCTGGCTTGTACCAGAAATAGTGTGGCCAACAGGACTAGGGAAGTGATCATCCCCCTGTACTCGGCACTGGTGAGGCCGCACCTCGAATCCCGTGTTCAGTTTTGGGCCCCTCACTACAAGACAGACATTGAAGTGCTGGCGCGTGTCCAAAGAAGGGCAACAAAGCTGGGGAAGGGTCTAGAGCACAAGTCTGATGAGGAGCAGCTGAGGGACCTGGGGTTGTTTAGCCTGGAGAAGAGGAGGCTGAGGGGAGACCTTATTGCCCTCTACAACTACCTGAGAGGAGGTTGCAGCGAGGTGGGTGTTGGTCTCTTCTGCCAAGTAACAAGCGATAGGACAAGAGGAAACGGCCTCAAGTTGCACCAGGGGAGGTTTAGATTGGATATTAGGAGAAATTTCTTTACTGAAAGAGTGGTCAGGCATTGGAACAGGCTGCCCAGAGAGGTGGTGGAGTCCCCATCCCTGGAGGTATTCAAAAAATGTGTAGACGTGGCATTTTGGGACATGGTTTAGTAGGCATGGTGGTGTTGGGTTGACAGTTGGACTAGATGATCTTAGAGGTCTTTTCCAACCTTAATGATTCTATGATCATAATACACCCATACACACAGTCTGTTCCGGCTCCTTGTGTTCCTGTATCTTGTGTGATGCCTAAAACATTGTAGTGAAAGGAGACACTAAGGCAGGCATCCAGTTGTTTCCTTGGATTCAGTGACATGGATTGTTTTGGTCAGAGAAACATGAGGTTCCTCATTGCATTCTCCCAGTGGTGTGTGGCTTGAGGGTTCTGGTTTGGTTAATGTGGGAGCTTGGGTAACTGAAGATGTACGTTTGGATGAGAAGCTCTGAGGAGGCGGCTGTGCTTTTTCCCTCCTAGACTCTGGCTCAGCAGGGTGCTGGCAAAGTTATTGATGGTGCTTTCAAGACTTGCTGCACAAGGATGAAGTTGCATGCCTGGGCATATGCTGACTGAACCAGCTTGCTGAAGCCAGGATGGCTTCTCTCACTGTTGTGGCAAAGGAGAAGGTGAACTCCTGTGCTGCGGTTCGTTGGGCTCAGTGGAATGTAGGTGTCAAATCGCAAGAGTTCCTCATGCTTTAATCCCTGTGGAGACAAAGAGTGAGAGAGCAGCCAGGGTACTGTGGAGCTCTTTGCATCTTGGGAGAGAGGAGCACCTTTCTGGTGGGGAATTCACAATCTTGGTGCATTGCCATGCCATCAGTGAAGTTAGGCTGCCAGACAGCCTTCTCGGCCTGGGAGTTATACATGCAGGTGTCAGCCTAGCTGATTTCTCTCCTTGGGAACAAAGACAAGAAGTGTGTGTTGCACAGCAATAGATTGATCTGTTTGAGTGGATCCAAGATGCTTGTGAGGACTCTGGTATCTGTGTGGGCACTGTTTGTCAGGCTGGGAGACATCCTTAAGGGTCCTAATGTCTGACAGCGCTGAGTATGAGTACCTTGACAAAGAGGAAGATATTCCACAGAGAAATGATTTTTTTCTTTAATGGCTTGAATTCCTTTTGGATGCACCTGTCTATGAGACCACCCTACACTTCAGAAAAACGAAGCCTTTCCTCAGTGTTATCTGAGTTTCTCTGGCCTAGAGGACATTACAGCTACACTTTCACCCTTTGAGCTTCTGTAAGGCTGGCTTCAGGATAAATCTGGTTTGCTCTTGAGCTTCATAACCGTGAAGTCAGCATTGATACTGAGCTGGTGGAATTTTTCAAAGAGGACAAATAGCAGTAGTCTTTCCATTTCTCTTTAATCAGATAGCTCTCTTCTGAGAGGCTAGGAGCTGGTAAACTGATGTGCAGTGGCTGAGACAGATCAAAAATGATACATCCACTAATTACTGAATCGTTTCTGAAAAAGCAATTCTTTTTGGTGTGTAAAATAAATTGTCTCTGGGTGATGGTATTGGTATGCTGTTGATCAGGCAACAACCATCTTTGCAAGCCTGAGTTTTCATTTAAAAAGGCATCATTGTCTGTTAAGTATTTGGGCATTCATACTCCCCTTGGGCTGATCAACTATTTGAAATGAATTCTCTCACAGTGCTGTCACAATTAAAGAACGGCATGCTCAGGTGAAAGGGTTTGTCTGTTTCGTAGATTGGAGAGATATGCTCAGTGAAAATTAACATCCTCCCAAGGTTAAATTATCTATTTAAAGCTCCTCCAATTACAATGTTGGATAGAAGAATTTTTTTTTTTTAATGTGGATAAGAGTTAGCAGAGGACAAATGACATAATTGGAGGGGGAAAGAGAGACTTCATACGTGCTTGCTTCTAAAAGAGTGAGAGGGGTAAGGAGAAGACAATGCCAGGGAGCTGCCTTCAGACATCTTAGTCCTTTCTGGTTGCTTTAATCTCAAGCAGTCTTTGCAGGTTGGGAAAGAAAGAAAAAAGAGTTAGTATTTGTGTAAAAGCTTCTGTGACTTCTCCCAGGTGTGCTATGTGGGGCTTGATGCCGTCTGGCCTTTTTGTAAGAAAAAGTAGAAAAAGCAACCATCATATTGGGATGTACAGATAGTCTACTTTTTGCTCTCATATAGCACAGAAGAATATTAGCTGGTGAGTTGAATTGACATATTCCTTTGTGCACAAGTTATAGCAACTTAAATGAAAATTACACTCATAGCAAGAGAATGCGCTCTGTTTAAATTAGATAAGGAGATTGTGACAGAAAAAGATCATTGAATAAAGGGGTTTTTAAACTAGCCAGTGAAATAAATGTATGACTTCAAACTTTGGCTTGCCAGAAGTTATTATTAAAACACAATGAGGTTTTTGGAATACAGTGAAGACCTCTTCCTTTGAAGGTTACAGTGTAATTTGTGTAATTGTGTTTGTATAGTTTGACTTCAAGATATGTCCTTGTAATTTGGTAAACTGCAGATCTTGCTCCAATCTATTGCATTTTTCTTGTGCCTCATATTGACACATCTAATTGCCTCATAAGTGTATACTCAGTTTAAAGCCATTGCACTGCCCTCTGGACCTTGAGAAATTCACCTTCCGGTCTGTAATGATAATCTCTGTATGGATCTTATCTGTGAAGCAGCTGGCCACCTTTGCTTGCTGCCTTACTAAGGATACACAGCTAATTGCTGTTCTGAATAACCTCGTTTTGCTATCATACAGCTGAAGAAAACTTACTGTATGATGCCTTAATTTTTCCCAGCTGCAGGATGCCCTCTTTTGGCAGGGAAGCCAGAACACAGCAGTCACAGGCATCCTCTTGTCAGGAGCTGGCTAATCTTCACTGAGAAAATCCCCTAGCCTTGTATGTGTACGGCACTGTTTCAGCTGGTCCTTTACTGAAAGTGTGTTTCCTGCTGGAATGGGATCGAAGAGTTGTTTTGGGCAAGGCAGTCATCAGTGTTGGTAGGATGTGTATGTAATGATGAATGTATTATTCTAATGACACTCTCTTATTAAATGGGTTTTAAACTCTCGAGTTTTCTCAGTACAAAACAGGTGCTGAAACATCTAGACAGACTTGGAAAAAAGTTACCATTTTTGTGCTACTTTGTTGCTGAACTCCTTTGAAATCAACAAAAAATGTGGGCAAATGATTTATATTCTAAGGCATTGACACTGTTTTGAGTTTGTTCACCTAGAGAATCTGAGATGAGACTGCTCTTGGCTGATGAAGCAGGGAGAAATGTTAAATCTGGGATGAAAGCTCAAAACACTGCAGAGGGAGGTAAAACCAAATTGGATAAGAGGTGGCCGTGGGAGGGTTGAGGGCAGAGAGTCATGTTGTGGAGTCGAGTCACTGGAATTCTAGGTGTAGACAAAGCTGATTTAAAGATGGGTTTTTATTGTGTTGTAGTAATTTCTCCATTGGCTTTACACAGCAAGGCCTGAAGAAGTGGCTGTTGTTAAAACCATTGAAAAAGTAAAGTATCTTTAAATCTTAAAATTGCACAGAATTTTTTGAAAAAATTATTTAGGAAAGATACCTCTTCACATATGTATTGATTCCTAAATGAATGGTATGAGACTTGAAAAGAAATTGCACCATTTACAACTTACTTCTATGTCCTTGGATTGAAATATTAGGTATAAAGTTCAGAGCAGAAGACTTTGAGTGAAGTTATACAAGCTTAATAAAAATAAACCTACACATGACTTTGCATAAAGGGGGGGGAAATCAAAGGACTAACAAATTTGCATAGATAACATTTGAATTGTTAATTCATATTGCACTTCATTGCAAGGATGTCATTTTTAATTAAGAATAAAATGTGGTAGGTATTTTAAATGGGAAATGATTATAATTGCAGATGGAAATTGAGGTAATGAGAACTGGTTTAATTAATTGTTAAAACTTAAAATTTTTCTTTTTTGTTTATAAGTTTGTGGTCTGTGGACACTGACATTTGTTTTGTAGATGTGTGTATTTAAACATACAATGATTAAGGCATGAAATGTTGGCAGCAAACACAGTTTTAGTCTGAGTTGTATCAGTTGCTTGAAAGGGTCTGTTTGTATGGATGGACTTTTGAGCATCTTTGGTAGACAGACTTTGCTGATTGCAGGATAGGTGTGAAATTGTGGTGTAAAAACTCTATTCCCAAAATGTCCTTTTTAAACCATATTTGTCTTTCCCTGTGGGTTTCACAGATGGTGGAGATACTTCACTGGAAAAAAATGAGGTGTTGTTTGTACCAAATGACTGTTGCCTTTAAAGTTCTCCATTGATGAATATGACAATACTGTATTGACCTGAATTTAACTCTGCAAGATTCTGTTGATCTGTTGTGCTCTGTCTGTGGTTAACCAATGTGGCCCTTCAGGAAGCTGTGGGCAGCTCTTCATACAGCTGAGCTGAGAGGAGGGAAGGAAAAATTGGGGTGTACATCTGTCATCAATAACCCTATGTATGTCTGGGAGGGTTTCTGTAGCTCCACAGAGCAGCGTGTCCAGCAAAAGTCTGCCAGGGAAGAAGATGGTGATACTGGAGGGAAAGAAACTCCAGGTGTGTGCAGAAGCAGCCCTGCTATTTTGCTACGCCCCAAGGGTATTTTGGACACAGCCTGTTCTGAGCAGCATTGGATGCTGCCACTGTTGGAGAAGGTCCTTTGGCCCTGTGTACAGCACCAGAGTATAGGCCCCTATGAGGGCTGTGTATGGGGTTTGAGAGTGGGGAGCTGTGGGGTGGCACATCACTTCTCAGTATGCACTTTATCATTTTTTTTTCTTGTTAAAACTTTGTCAAGGTCTCTTAAGATTTACAACCCTGTGTTTAGGGAAATGCAGCATGAAAACCTACAAAACAAGCATTTCCTATTCAGATAGCTATGACACCTGAGGTAAAGAAAAGTATTTGTGTAGAATTATTAGAAATAGAGAGTATTTCTGCCATTTGAAAGCTTGGTAAACTTATTTACCAAGCTTAGAGCTTTGCGTCCAGAAAGGATTTTGAAGTGAACAAAATTAGTGTTGCCACTTATGTTAAGAACCACGTATGAAGTCTCTGTCATCTCTGGCTGCAGAGGGACTTGGAGAGAACTACAATTAGCACTAATTGGAGTTGTGTCTGAATTCTCTC
>VYZW01020411.1:0-20833 GCA_013401315.1 Balaeniceps rex | reverse complement strand
GGTGTGCGATGGGTCTGTGTGGGTGTGCAATGGGTCTGTGTAGGTGTGCGATGGGTCTGTGTAGGTGTGCAATGAGTCTGTGTGGGTGTGTGATGGATCTGTGTGGGTGTGCGATGGGTCTGTGTAGGTGTGCAACGGGTCTGTGTGGGTGTGCAGTGAGTCTGTGTGGGTGTGCAATGGGTCTGTGTGGGTGTGCGATGGGATTGTGTGGGTGTGCGATGGGTCTGTGTGGGTGTCCAATGGGTCTGTGTAGGTGTGCGATGGGTCTGTGTGGGTGTGCGATGGGTTTGTGGGTGTGCGATGGGGCTGTGCGTGTGTGTGGTTGGGTCTGTGTGGGTGTGCGATGAGTCTGTGGGTGTGCGATGGGTTTGCGTGGGTGTGCGATGGGTTTGTGAGTGTCTGCGGCGGGTTTGCGTGCGTGTGCGACGCATCTGCGCGTACGTGCGGTGGGCTTGTCCGTGTGCGATGGGTCTGCGTGCGTGCGCGAGGGGTCTGCGGGCGCGCGATGGATTTGTGCCCGGGTGATGGGTTTCAGGAGTCGGTCGGACGCGGGGCACCGGGAAGGCGGCAAAGGACCGCGGCATGCGGCGGGGGCTCCCCGGCACACGGCCGGTGCCACGCGGTGGGGCCAGCCCCCATCACCCCAAGCTCTCCCTCCCAGGCTCTCCCCCCTCGCCCCTCCGCAGCCCTCCCGCGCTCCCCAACTTCTTTACACATCAGCAAAAAAAAAGCGAGGAAAATAGCGAAGGCTTGAATGTATTTTTTCATCAGTTTTCTTCAACATTTGGGGTCTCTGCTGCCGCTTTCTCCCCCGACAGCTGTTCCTCTCCGCTGAAAAAGAGCTCATTTGTGGTTTACTGCCACCAGTATTTAGATGGAAATAACCCACTACTTATCCTGCACTTGATCTCATGGATATAAGAATAAACTCACCGCCGGTGCGATGCAAATCCCGCGCCTTTGGAGAGGAGATGCTCAGACAGTCGGTCCTCGCCGCCGTACCGGGAGGAGGACCGGCTGCGCCGGGGGAGTTTTACCATTTTGTCAGTCAATTATAATAATATTTCTGCTTCCAAATGTTTAAAAAGTTGGCTTCGGAAGGTATAATCATGGCACAGAGGCCAGCCTGACAATAGTAATTAATTAGGCTATTACGCATTCTACAGTGATAATTGCTTTGCTGGAAAGTCACCAGCCATGAAAAGGACCCGGCGCGTAAATGTAATTCATCACGCGGCGGCGATCCCGCGCCTCACCTTGAGCCCGTGGATGCCGTGGAGGGAGACGGGCGGCGGGGGGGATAGAAATTAATAGTACATCGATATATAACGCGGAGGCAGAGCTCGCCGCGGCCGCCGAGGGCTTTGCGGGTGGAGGGAGAGCGGCTGGTGGCGGGTTTGCCGTCGCCGATGGCCGTCGTGGTGATGGGGGGAGCGGGGACGCTGCCATCCTGACCCCGTCGAGCTGGGGCTGCTTGCGGGGACATTCAGCTCCCCCATTTTCAGTAACTTTCTCCTCTTTTTAACAGGACGCGGGCGACGTCGCCCTCTCGGGTAGGGACACAGGGTTTAGCCCGGCTTCTGCCCCGAGGGAGCAAACATTTAGGGTTTTTTTCTACAAAACCTTGATTTTTGGGCTGATGTGGGCTTTTTCTGGGTGTTTATTCAGCTCTACGTGAGGAATAACAGCGGTTTCAGGGTTGGGGTGAGCTGTGCTCGTGCGGCACGTGGAGCTGCTCCGGTAGGAATCACCCCTGGCATTTTGGTGAATTATTCCCATCCGGAAAAGGTCACTGAAAATTTTAAATATCTTTTTTTTCACTGACATTTCCTTGAAGTTTAGTGGGACTCGGAAAGAGCAGAGCAGATGTCTGGCTCGCCGTCCTGCCCGTCGGCCGTGCCGGTGATGCCCCGGCGCTGCCATGGGCTGCAACGTGCCGGCCACGAGCCAGAGGGACGGGGCTGGTGAAATGGCCCCCAAATGCCTTGTCTGATGAAATGCCCCCAAATGCCTCCTCACCAGCAAACTGCGGGTCCTGCGGCTCCAATTAAGATGCTCGTGGTAGTTAATGGGTGGAAAGGTGTTACACCGAGTCTGCGGGTGCTCCCTGGGAAGGCGGGCGTCCCCAGTGAGCCCGTGGTGGGTGGCCGTGGAGAGGCGAGGTCCATGGGACCGCGGCGTGGGGATGCTGCAGGCTCCTGCCTGCCCTGGAGCCACAACGTTGCCGGTGGGGGATGCTCGGATCTCCATCGGGATTGCTGAGGAGAGGGAAAGGCTTCAGATTTTCCCCTTGAAAAACACTTTGTCTCTGTGATGTGAGTTCAGGAATAAAATTCAGCGGAAACAGCCCGATTTGGAGTTCTGGGCTGGCTCCTCCCCACTGGCACAGGTTGGGGATGCATGGGGGGAAAGGCACGGGTGATGGAGAGGTGATGGAGAACGCGTTTGGGCTGGCTCTTTGCTCTGCACCCTTTGGTTGATGCCGTCTCAGGGGAGATGAAGCTCTTCAGAGCAGCTCTAGCAGGTCCGGGCGTCCCCGTCGCCCCGCGGCAGAGCCGTGCCCACGGGCTGTGCCCGCTCCCGCTCCTCTCCCGCGCAAAGTCTGAAGGGTGTGGGAAGTTGGGGGGGGTGACACAGGGCTGGGACCGTGGAGCACCCCAGCACCGCTGAGTCTCTGCATCCTTACGGACCCCCCGGCAGTGCTCCCCGCGCCACCCCGACGCTGGCAAATTCGGCAGGCGCAATGGTGCCCTGCTGCGATACGCAGGCGGTGCCGCTCGCCGTCTGCTCACTGCCTCCCCCCCTCTCCTCCCCGCTTTATTATTATTATTTTAAAGCACCCCGAAGCCAAGCATTTTTGCAGAACGCTGAAGAAAAGCCCCCCAAATCCTTGTCTGCTGGCAACGCTGTGCCGAGAAAGTAGGTTTGTGTACGAGACGCTATAAAAAGCCCAGCTTATACAATTTTAACAATAGAAAAATGATCTTTGTGCTCCAGTGCCTGCGAGCGTGGAAGGAGAAGGCGGTTTGCTCAGGTGGCTGCTGGATTACAAATGAGCGGTTTGCTTTGGGTTTGAATGACAAGCCACCGCAATCCGGGCTGCCGGGGCGAGCCGGCCGCGCCGCCCGCACCGAGGAGGCGGGCAGAGGGACAAGATGCTCCGGCGTGGGAGCTGCCACGGGGCTGAGGCGCGAAGTTCGGCCTTCGTTTGATAATTAGCCCGTCGGTGGCGTGAGAGCGGTTTAATCAACTAGCCTGCTGTCGGTAATAGCGTGTCTGCCAGCGCTGAAGGCCGGGCGGGCGCCTCTTCCTCCATCACCAGTTGGCACGGGTGCCCAGTTTGGATCCAACTGGGCGTTTTCTGGCTGGGAACGGGTCACCTCCATCCCTGGCTCGGGCGCCCGGGGCGGCAGGGACACAGAGGTCCATGTGTCCCGCTGGCACCCCATCCCATCCGCTGCAGGTGGGGCTGGATGTGCCGGGGTAGCAAGGGGACCCTCGGCGAACGAAACGCGCCAGAGGGTGGGCAGCAGCCCCCACCCTGAGGTGTCGTCGCGCCTTGAAAAATCAAGGGGAGTAAATGATTCATGCTCATAAATGTTGGATGGGAGCGTGCGGCAGATTAATATGTTGTTCGGTTATTAGCGACACAGCGTGCCGTCTCCCCGCCGCCCAGCCGGCGCGAGTGTCACCGGCACCCCAGCATCCGAGGGGGACAGGGGGATGATGTCCCGGTCCTGGTGCACGGGGCCGGCGCGAGCATCACCCCTGCCCACGGCATCGCCCCTGCCCACGGCATCGCCCCAGCCGTGCAGTACTGGGGAGGGTGGCCAGGCAGGGCCGTGTGCCGGATCCGGCCCGGCAAGCTCAACAACAGGCAGGCTTCTTTATTTCTTATTTAAGCGCCGACATTAAATTATAATTTTCATTTACTCAGAGCGCATCAATGATTTAGGGCGACGTGACGTGGCAGCGGCACGAGGAGTTTAGCCCAAGGCGGCGAGCGGCTGCACGGGGCACGGAGCGGGCACGGAGCCGTGCTGCGGGGGACCCGTGTGCCGCTCGTGGGTGGCACCGGTCCCGGTGGCCCAGCAGAGACGGTTGCCTCCTCCGAGCCCATCTCTCACCCCCTTTTTCCATCTCCCTGCAGGTGATTGCACTTAGTAAGAGAAGTAAGGAGGCTGAGACGGCTTTCCTGAGCGTTTACAAGCAATTAATCGAAGCTCCAGGTAAGCAACGCGGTGGCGACCTGGCTGCCTAACGAGTCGCGTGCCGGCGCCGGTGCCGAGAGGAGCCAGCGAGGACCGCGGCAGCAGTGCCGGCCCCGGCCCCGGCGTGGCTGGCATCGCCGACCTCCGCTTGCGCATGGTGCTCTGGAAATACCAGCCGAAGAGAGGAGTGGAAACAGCTTTTGCCGTCGCTGTGTTTCAGCCCCTGAGCCAAATGCATCTTGACATTAGGAAAGGAATACATTTGCTCAGCCCTTGTAATAACACTGCGGCTATCCCCAGTTGTCTTTTTGACGGTAAGTTAACCAAAACGACCGAGCGCCGGCTCGCAGCTCGGCTCCTGGCACCGGCTGCGGCTCGGGGACGGCTTTCCCCGTTTCACCGCTGTGCCGGGGGTGCCCCCCGTCCGGGGTGCCGCTTCAAGTCTTGGGAGGGGGAAACTGAAGCGCGGGGCAGCCCTGAGGCTTGTGTTGGCAGAGTCGGTGCTAGGGCCGGGTGAGGGGCCGGGACCCCCCTCCCTGCTGCTCCCCGCTCCCCGCCGTGGGCTCTGCCGCGCTCTGAGCCAGGGGTGCCGGCTGCGCCGGGCACGGCAGCGCAGAGCATCCCCTGGCACGGTGAGCACGGAGAGCTGCAAATGGCTGAAGATGCGCAGAAGGGCTCCTGCAGGGCCACTAATTCATTTTCCAGACATTTAGGAATAACAAAATGTTTTAATGATTTCTTAGGGGAATTAGGGAGACATATTTTTGTCCTCATTAAATTTTCTCCTGTGCTACAAGAACCAAATGTCAGCTTGGTTTCCAGAACCCAGTTATCTTCCCTCCCTACCTTCCCGCGCTCACCGCCGTGCTCCTCCTGCTTGCACACGGATGCACAGGGATGCACGCGGATGCACGTGGATGCACACTCGTGCACGCGCATACACACAACCGCACGCAGGCGCACACACGTGCACGCCCCAAAACCGCTCCCCTGCGATCCCCGCACCCCCCGCCGCCTCCTCCCCTCTCTCTGCTCTCCCGCAGCACCCACCTCTTGCTCCCCTCTCCCCTCCTGCTCCCCAAATCCTCCTGCCCACCGTTCTGTCCCCGTCTGTTACATGTCCGTGTGTCTCTCGACAGGCGAACTCTTTGTGGAATACTTTACAAGCGCCACATAAGTCCTGATTCGACATTTTTTGCTTTGAATGGCTGCTGTCAACACAAATCTCTGGCAGAGACTGTAACGGAGCCTGATTGCTCAGCAAGTATTTTGATAAGTGAGCTGGCTGTGTGTCTGTAATTACGGGAGAAAACCGTAAATCTTTTGGATATTGTTCACACAGATGTGGCGTGAAGGGAAGGGGGGAAGCAGTAAAATGTGTTAAAAGCATAATTAATGTCATTGTTGTTGGGGATGATTTGATTTAAGGCTGACTTTGACTCGTGGAGAGATTCGTAGGGCGCCGGTGGATGTGTCCGAGCAGGTTGGGACGGGGCGGCGGATGAGGTGCCGCCCCAGCGGGAGAGGTGGCGGCACCGCGGGTGCGCCGTGGAGGTCCCGTGGCTGGGCCGCGCATGCGCGTGGGTGCCCCGTGGGTGCCCCGTGGGTGCCTTGTGCCCCTCTTGGAGCCGGGCGGCAGTGTGAGGCAGACGTTCACCCTTCAGCCCACGGCATGGAGACGTCCGCCAAAGGCCGGGCCCAGCGTCCGGGCCCTGGCACAGGGGTGGGCTGCCGGTCCCCGGGGACACGGGTGCTCCCTGGAGCTGTGCATGCTCAGGAGAAGGAAATGAGCCCGCAGGACACCTTGTGCCCCATCCCGCCATCACACCGTGCCTCCAGCTGCTCCGGTGGCCACGCGGTGCTGCGGTGGGGGTGTCCAGGAGCGGCTCCGCTGGCGGCCCAGACCCCCTCCAGCCCGGGGAAAGGCCCCCGGCCCCACTCCCCTGTGCCGGGGCTGGGGACACCAGGAGGGACTGCTGCCCTCCTGCCCACCGCCCGTCCCTGCTGCAGCACTGCCAGTGCCGCTAAAGGACAGCCAATAACGCCAGCTAGTGGCAGCACTTATCATATATATAGAAATATGCACATCTATACGTGTGCGTGTGTATAGTGGGTGAGCACGTGGAGCGGTAGATACGCACGCCCGGGCAGCAGGTTCTGCTTGCGGCAGGGGCTTGCTGGCACGGGTCAGCGCGAGCCGGCGGCACCATCGGTGGGCGATGCCACGCCGCAGCCCCTGGGTGTGCGGGAGCTGCCCTGGGTGGAGGCAGCACTGGGGTGCGTGGCGCCCCGCGGTCCTGTTTTGGCACGCGCCTCTCTCGTGTCGCCTGTCACCTGGCCGTGCCACCGGTGGGTCACCGCCGTGGCGGCGCTCGTGGCTGCACGGACGCTCGGCTGCGGCGTCAGCACCGTCTCCTCCAACCTGTCCCGATGTGGCCGTGACCCACGCGGGGGGAACCATCCCCTGCGCCGTGGGCAGGGTCCCGAGCCCTCCTGCGTGGCTCGGAGTGCGACGGCACATGGCATCCGCGGTGCCTTGGCGTGAGCAGGCGATGTGCTCGGTTTCAAGCGCATCCCCTCTCCAGCCCTGCAGCAGCAGGGTCTGTTCACCGGCAGCGCAAGCACGGCGTGAGTTTGGTGCAAGCACGGCACGAGCTTGGTGCAAGCACGGCGTGAGCGTGGGGCAAGCATGGCGCGACCTTGGTGCCCGGTCCCGGCAGCCCCTTGCTGCATCTGGACACCTCGCGTGCGGTGACGGGGCCGGCCCCGCAGCCGAGGACAGCGCTTTCCCGGTGGATGGGCAGTGCGGTATTAGCATGATGTAATTAATCCAGCCGGGCGATTTGCATCAGGGCTGCCCCAGCTGCCGTAGGGAGCGAGGCTGAAGCGCTGCTTGCTCTTCTCCCTTCTCCCAACCACATCGTCCCGGGATGTCGGCTCCAGCGGGGGAGCAGCACGCTGGGGGATCGCGCCGGCTGTATTTTAGCGATGGGGCTGCGGCTCGCGGGAGGGAAAACGCTGACGCGAGGAAAATCCCCGGAGCTTTATCGCTCGGGCCAGTTCCTCCCATATTATTTCTCATCACGGAGGCGAAAGGAGTTGCCGGTGCGGATCGGAAGGGGCCTGCCCCGGCGTTTATCCCTGTGGAGGCGGCTTGTGGGCTGGCACGGAGCCCCCGGGGCTGGGGGAGTGCAGGGAGGGACCCCCGGCCCCCGCAGCCTGTGAGCTGGGGCCCTGGAGCGCGGGGTTTAATTAGCCGTATCGTTATCTCAGCTTGCGTACTTACGGGTGTTATTAACGGCTGTGAGAGCATCCAGTCCGGTTCGGGGCCGTGCCGCATCGCCGCAACCCCCTTTGATGGTGCGCTCCCGCATCCTTGGATGGGGAACCAGCCCGATGGATGCCGAGCCGCAGCGCCGGCGCTGGCCAAACGCCGTGAGCACCCTGGAAGGGTCCCAGCTGGAACCAAGTCCCCGATTCTGTGCCAAAGCCGTCAGCGTGCCGGCAGGGCTCAGCACCTGCCTCTGGCTGGGTCCCCGTGGCCGAGCTCTGGGCAGAAACCTTTTATCCCGGCCTGTCCGTGGGGTCTCTGTGACATCCAGCAGAAAGAGGGGGGAACGTTCCCCGTGGAGGAGGATGCTCCAGGGGCTTTCGGCGTTAGCGCGCGGGGTCTGGCAGTTGCTGGTCCTGCGGGGAAGCCGCATGGTGGGTGCTGTGGTGAGGCCCTGCACCCCGCGGCTGCGATGCTGTGGGATGGGAGGGCAGCGGCGAGTTGGGGGGACCCCCAAACGCCATGTTGGGGGGCGCGTGTCTTGGCTTCGCTCATCCACAAGGAGTATCTATGCTGGGCACTTGCAGCGAGGTTTACAGGCCAAATCCTGCGTCTTGCAGGCAGGTTCACCCCGAAGACGCCCGGTGCTGCGGTTGGGCTGTGCCGGTGCAGCCCCAGACCAGCCCGAATCCCACGGCACGGCCACGCTGGCACTGGACCCCCTTCCTCCCGCACTGCTGCTGTCTCAGCCGGGGACTTGCTGAGCAGAAGACCTGCTCTGCGTCCCGTTGGGAGCGGAGGCAGCCAGTTCTTTGATTTTTTTTTTTTTTTCCCCATCACTGTTATTATTTTTCACCCTTGGATGTGTGCCACGCATCCGTGCCGTACAGTAGCGCGCCCGGCTTCGCCCCACTTCCCTGTTTGTCTAACTTTTTGACCCTGGAGAATTCAAATCTATTTTCTTTCCTCTCCTTTTGTAAAAAAAACAAAAAAAAACAAAAAAAAACCCCAAACCTGTATTAACCTGGCTCAATAGGAGGCATTTTCTTGAACTTATTAAAAAATCCAGACTTGTAAATTAATTTGTTCATGTTGTACAATGGCAGTGCAGATGGACTCATTAGCATGCACACAACAAATAATTATAGATGAATTTTTAGCTGGCCTGCTTAATGGGCTTGCTGGGTTAATTATGTCAATGTATAATTACATCAGCCCTGGGAGACATAATGGCACACCCTGCTGAGCAGACACTAGCTAATGATGGTGTAATGCTGACAGAGGGAAGACGGATGGCTCTGAATGCACCTGCTTACCTCGGCACAAACCGCCATTGTCTGCGCCCAAACGGGCCGGCGCTGGCGGCACCAGGGCTACCGGTGCTGTGGGTGCCACCGGCTCGCTCGGGGAGGTGATGCCCCCACGCAACCCTGCCGGTCCCTCGGGGCTGGCGATGGAAAGCCTGGGACCGAGGGGTGCCCCGGGGCCGGGAGGGCACCCGCGCTGGTTTTAAGCGGGGTGCGGAGGGTGGGTGGTGAGGAGGGTGGGCAGCGCGTCCCCGGGGAGGCGGGAGAGGGCTGGTGGTGGGCATCCCTGCCGCTCACCGCCGCGTCCTGTGTCCCGCAGACCCCGCTCCTGTGCTGGAGGCTGCCCGGAGCCTGGAGGACCGGCTGCAGCAGCTCCAGCGCCTTGAGCCTGAAACCACCCCCCTGAAGGACCTCGGCCACCCCTGGAAGAAGCACCTGGAGCTTGTCAGCACCAAAGGTACCCCTGGCGCCAGCCGCCCCGTCGGACAAGGGTGGCAGTGGCGGTCCCCAGCTGGGTCCCCCCACCTTCCTCTGAGCATCCCTGGGGCGCGGAGGGTCTGGGGGCCAGGACCCGTCCCCTGGCCCGTGGTCCCCGGCGGCCACCGCTGCTGTCCCCTGCGCGGCTGTGTGAAACGTGTCCCCCCACAGAGCGCAGAGAGGGGACGTCACCGGCGGCCGGGTTCGCGGCAGCGGCCGAGCCCCTGCTCTCCGGCATTGACCGCAAAGCACTGTGTGCAGAAACCTTGCTGCAGAGAAATGAGGCAGAAAAGCAAAAGTACGTGAGTACGGGGATGGGGCTTCACGCCCCGCAGCCGGGGTCATTTCGGGGTGCTGGGGGGGATACGTGTCCCCATCCCCGCTCCTGCATGGGGGTGTCCATCTGTCCTTCTTCCTCCTCCTTCCCTTTGTACCTCCTTTGCTGTCCGGGTTGAGAGCGGACGCATCCAGCCTGGAAACCTGATACACAGTCTGGGGCACTCCGAGCGTCCATCTGTCCGTCCCCTCTCCCAGGCGGTTTTTGGGCAGCAGCAGGCTCAGGCAGAGCCGGGGCAGGTCCCTCCTGCCAGCCCCTCGTCCCACCTCCCTGGCACATGGCTTCGCTTGGCCAAATGGGTTAAATCCAGGTCGGCGGATGGACCTCATTAAATGGCCTTTTAATTTGGAGGCTGCCGGCTTTCCCGGTGCCTTCATTGTTATGCCTCAACACGCTGCACCGGGAAACAAATGAGGAATCTTTAAACCCTAAATTGCAGATCTCTGCGAGTAAGTTCCTGGCAAGTGCAGGCTATAAATAATGCAGAATAACTTTTCCCTGATTGCTTCCCCCCCTCCAATTAACTACAGGCGGGGGTGGGCTGCCACCCCCCCCCGTCGCAGAGGTCTCAGCCACAGGGATCAGGACTATTTTCAGCCCAAAGTGAATTTTTTTACACCCGGGGCAATAAACTCCTTAACATCAGGGGGTAACAGGCTTGAACACGTCCCGGCATCCACCGGCGGGTCTTTCCCCGGCGTCACCGAGTGATGGGGACACAGCGAGGGGGTCTCCGTGCGCCCTCGGGGGGCCGCGGGGTCGGCACGGCCGCGGTGCCGCCGGCGCGTCGCTGATGCCCGTCTCTTGCAGGGGGCTGCAGGAAGCACAGGTCACTTTGGCCGCTCGGCTGGGGGAGGCAGAGGAGAAGATCAAAGTGCTCCACGCAGGTAGGGGGGCCGGGGCAGGGGTTGCCGGCTGTGGGGGGGCCGAGCTCCCACCCTGCGGCTCACCCTCCTCTTCCTCTTCCCAGCGCTGAAGGCCACCCAGACGGAGCTGCTGGAGCTGCGGTGTAAATACGATGAGGAAGCCGCGTCCAAGTAAGTCGCTGGCGATGCCGGGTTGTGCCCGGAGGCCGTTGGCGTGCCTGAGGCTGAGCCGAGCTGCCCGCGGCAGTGCCGGGACATCCCCGCGGTGCTGCTAAATGACTTGAGGAGCTGAGATACTTTAAGCGACCGCAGCAGCATCCCAAGTCACGGGGGCTCCCTAAACCTAAGGCAGGAGCCCTCGCCGGCCGCAGAGGGCTGTGTCCCTTGCCTCCACGCCAGCTGACGCCTCTTTCTCGTCACAGGGCAGACGAAGTAGCCATGATCATGACGAACCTCGAAAAAGCCAACCAGGTGAGCCAGGAGGTGACTTCCCAGCCAGCACAGGGCACGTACCGCGCTCCCCCCATGCCACGCTCAGCCGCAGCCCCCCGGGGCTGACGGGCTTCACCCCACAGAGCCCGGGTGCTGCACCCACCGCAGCACCCCAAGCATCCGCATGGCCTGGATGTCTGTCCCCGAAAATGGTACGGGGTGGCCAGGCTCCAGGACTGGGAAGCCCTATAAAGGGGGGGTTGTCTCCTTCACCCAGCGGCTCCTCTGAACCAGCCTGGTGGGACCCCCTGTCCTGTGTTGGGGGTCACTGGTGTGTTGGGGGTCACTGGTGTGTTTGGGCTCCCACCGGGCTCTGCTTTGGCTGCTGGAGCTGGCGTTTGTCACCTCCAGCCTCCCCCGGGTGTTTCGGGGCGCTACCCGCACCCGCCTGGTGTTGGTTTCTGGCGTAATTGCTTCTGGTCTTATCTATTCCTATTCATTAGTTTTATTTAATTATGAAAATGTAGGTACAAATAAACATCCGTGGGTAATAGAAGAGGCTTAAAGAGCCATTTGCATGGAAATACGGCCTTTTGGGTGGAAAAAGGCAGTGTCCTGGGGGTGGGCTGCTGGTGCCCAGCAGTGGGGACCGGGAACTGCGTTAGGACGTGGGGAGCCGAAATAGATGGGGGGGCTTATGGTGACGGTGGTGGGAGCAGGATGCTCGGGAGAGGCGCGGGTCGGTGCAGACCCTGGAGCCCTGCTCTGCCCTGTGTGGGGTGGGATGAGCTGTGGGTGCCCGGCCTGAGGTGCTTTTTGATCTCTTGCAGCGAGCCGAGGCGGCGCAGAGGGAGGTGGAGAGCTTGCGGGAGCAGCTGGCGGCCGTGAACAGCTCCCTCCGCCTGGCCTGCTGCTCCCCGCCGGGCGCCGCAGGGGTGAGGGCACCCCATCGCGGCTGGCAGCACCCCCTCGGGGCCGGCAGCACCCCAACGCAGCTGGCAGAACCCCATTGGGGCCGGCAGCACCCCATCAGGGCCGGCATCACCCCATCACGGCTGGCAGCACCCCATCACGGCTGGCAGCACTCCATCGGGGCTGGCAGCACCCCCTCGGGGCCGGCAGCACCCCATCGCGGCTGGCAGCACCCCATTGGGTCCGGCAGCACCCCATCAGGGCCAGCAGCACCCCATTGGGTCCGGCAGCACCCCATCAGGGCTGGCAGCACCCCATCGGGGCCAGCAGCACCCCAACGCAGCTGGCAGAACCCCATTGGAGCCGGCAGCACCCCATCAGGGCCGGCATCACCCCATCACGGCTGGCAGCACCCCATCGGGGCCGGCAGCACCCCGTCACTGCTGGGAGCATCTGTCACAGCCAGCAGCATCCCATTGCCCTTGGGAGCACCCCATCATAGCTAGGAGCACCCCACAGCAGCCAGGAGCACCCCATAGCATGCTCAGGAGCATCCCGTTGTGCTCAGCAGCATCCCGTTGCATTCAGGAGCACCCTTTTGCATCTGGGAGCACCAACCATGTTTGGGAGCAAGCCTGAAACGTCCGTGACCGAGGCATTTTTCCACCATGGGGTGGTAGCGTTGGCCATGCCCTACCTGCAGCCCCAGCCTCCTGCGGGGAGGGGGGACGTGCACCCCCACAGCACCAAGCAGACGTACCTGGGAGACCTGTAAGGGCAGAGGGACACGTCACTGCCTGCAGATGCATCACTGGGTCCCCGTCCGCAGGGCTGAGTCCTGGGCTCCCCTTCTCCCCCCGGGGAAGTGTCCGATGGGGAGGGTGGCCCTTGTCCCCGCGTTGGCCAGCCAGGAGCTGATGGTGTCCCCTCTCCCGGCAGGACAAAGTGAACTATTCCATGTGCTCAGGGTCGAGGCTGGAGGCGGCTCTGGCTGCTAAGGACCGGGAGATCCTGCGGCTCCTGAAGGACGTCCAGCACCTCCAGAGCTCGCTGCAGGAGCTGGAGGAGTCCTCTGCCAACCAGATCGCCGAGCTGGAGGGGCAGCTGGCCGCAAAGAACGAAGCCATTGAGGTGCGCCCATGGGGGCTGGGGGCTTGCTGGGGGGCAGGGGGTGTGGGTCCGGCCATGCCGGGCGCATGCCAGGAGCCGGCTGTGAGGACTCCCCACCTCCGCTCCGCAGAAGCTGGAGGAGAAGCTGCAGGCGCAGGCGGACTACGAGGAGATCAAAACAGAGCTGAGGTATGGCTCGACCGGCATCCGTGCCTGCTGCCGGCCCGTCCCTCGGCCGGCTGGGTGCCACCAGCACCCATGGCACGCTTCCAGCAGCCGTAACGCTTGGCGGCAGCGAAAAGCCGTGCCCGCTGAGTCACCCCTGTCGTGTCTCCCTCCTAGCATCCTGAAGGCGATGAAGGTGGCCTCCGCCAGCTGCAGCCTTCCCCAGGCAAGTGCCGCGGCACGTGCCGACATGCTGGCCGGGCTGGGGCGCGCGTGCCAGACCTGCCACCGGTGCCTCCGCCGGCCTTTCCCATCTGGGCTTGGCTCCTTGCAGAGCATTTCGAAGGCGGAGGAGGCCCTGCTGCTGGGGAAGGAGGCATTCTACCCCTCCCAGAAGTACCTGCTGGAGAAGCCCAGCCTGCTGGCCAGCACTGGTAGGGTCCCCAGGTCCCGCGGCATCCCCGGTCCCACTGGGAGCATCCCTGGGAATGTGGGTGGCAGGGCCGGATGCTGCTCCAGCTGTGGGAAGGAGCCCGGAGCCAGCGGTGGGATGGGCAAGGGGTGGGATGGGCAAGGGGTGGGATGCCACCTGGGGAAACTGAGGCAGGAGATGCTTCGCTGCGAGGCCGTGCCGGGGCTGCCGACCGGGGGGACTCTAGTGCGTCTGCCTCTCTCTCGTTCATCTCTAGAGGAGGATCACTCCGAAGACGAGTCGGGGAAGGATTCGTTGGGCATGGAGCAGCCGTACCCGTCCCCCCAGCACGCCCCGGCAGACGAACCCGCCTCCCCCACTCCCCTCCCGCCTCTGCCCGGCCCCGGCTTGGCCCCCGACGGCCCCCGGACTTTCTCGCTGTCCCCCTTCCCGGGGGGCGAGCGGCTTTCGGGGGACCCCAAGACCCCCCACCTCCCGCCGCCTGCCCACAAGAGCGAGAGCGCCGGGGGTGGGCCGCCCTTCCCCTCCGCCTTCTTCGGGGCCAAAAGCGGCGCCGTGCCCCCCGGCACCGTGCCGGCCGCCAGCGCCGCCAGCCCGCCCAGCGAGCCGTCCGAGGGCAGCGCCAGCAGCTCTGCCGAGGAGGAGCAGCTGGACACGGCCGAAATCGCCTTCCAGGTGAAGGAGCAGCTGCTGAAGCACAACATCGGGCAGAGGGTCTTCGGGCATTACGTGCTGGGGCTGTCGCAGGGCTCCGTCAGCGAGATCCTGGCCCGGCCCAAGCCCTGGCGCAAGCTGACGGTGAAGGGCAAGGAGCCGTTCATCAAGATGAAGCAGTTCCTCTCCGACGAGCAGAACGTGCTGGCCCTGAGGACTATCCAGGTGCGCCAGAGAGGTGAGTGGTTGGGGTGGCCCCGGCCGACGGGTCCTGCCCCGGGATGCTGCAAGCGGTGCCATGGGATCCCCTCCCGACGCACCCCGGCAGCACCCCGGGGTGCCCCGTGCCGCAGCGGGGACGCCCTCCAGCCCGCGACGTGCCAGCGAGACGGGCAGTGATGCCACACGGAGTCACCAGTGGGCCTCAGGGCTTGTCCCTGGCGGTCCCCCCGCTCGCCGCGGGGTGGGATGGATGGAGCCCCGGCAAATGGTAGCGATTAACAGCAACCCACTGTGGAAGCTGCATCCCCGGCCATGCTTTACTCGTTTATTCTGACAAGTGCCATTTAATTATTCATTAGGCTGTTTCATGGCGTATGAATCAATGTGCTCGGGAATATTTCGTTAAAATAATGAAGTCTTAGTGCTGCGGGACGGCGGCGCGGCGTCAGCGCCGCCGCAAAATGGTAACGCCCCGCTGCCTGCGCGCGCGGCTCCGAGGATGGCGGCTCCTTGCCCCGTCTCAGCGGTGGCAGCGGTGGTGGCTGGGCACTGGTGTCCCGGTGGTGGCACGGGGCCAGGGCGGTGCTGGTCCGTGCCTCGGCTGGCATTTCAACGCGGAGGGCTCCGGTTTATCCCCTAGATCTGATTCGGCGTTAACCCTTTGCCTGCGGGAGGACACGGTGCTGGGGATGGGGGACGTGGTCCGTTTGCGCGTGTCTCCGCTCAGCACCCTGCGTGCCGGCAGGGAGCGGGTGCCCTCGGATGGGGTGAGCAAGGTGGCCCGGAGATGCCACGCCGGAGGCGAGAGCTGCCAGCTGGGGCTACCGGGGCTCCCCGCGCTCCGGCTAGCGCCTAATCGGGAGTGACACTCGTCTTAAAACCAGCGTCCCTAAAAATAACCGAAGATGAGGAGCAGTAAATGCTTCCTGACGTACAAGCGGAGCTTGTAAAACCAGCGCCGGTGACAAAGCTGTTATCCTGCCTCTTTGATCAGGTAGCATCACGCCGCGGATCAGGACGCCGGAGACCGGCTCTGACGACGCCATCAAAAGCATCCTGGAGCAGGCGAAGAAGGAGATCGAGTCGCAGAAGGGAAGTAGGTGCTGTCGTGCGGGTTGTCCTGGGGGAGACCGAACCCCGGCTCTGCCCCCGTGGGAGCAGCACCCAGAGGGGTGCCGGCAGCTGGGTGCTGCGTGGCTGCGGGTCCCACGGCATGGCAGAACACCCGCAAAACCGATGCCATCTGGCACAGGGGTCTCTGCCTCCCCTAGAAAATGTTAGCTGGCCCCTGCCAAGCCTGGCACTCGCGGCACAGTCCCGGGCAGGGTGGCCCTGGGCTAATCCGGTGGCTGGCCGGGAGCCGGCACCCAGGATGGACCAGCCCTGGCAGGGCCAAAATGGGCTTTATTTGGCATTTCTGCTGCTGACATCCATAGGGATTTGGGGTATGGCGGGAAGTAATGCTGGTAAATACCGTTAGGGACGGAAGACTCTCCATGCAGCGGCGTTTGTACCTGGGCTTTCGGAAACTTTGGATCTACCCTTTCCTCCCCTCCCTGCCCCGAAACAGATGATTAAATGAGGATGCACGATCCATCTGGCATGAGGAATCATTAAAGCAGCTGCGCTCGCAGTCAATTACAAGAAATGAAATACATTAAACCAGGTAGTCTGCTGAGAAAGCAGAATCCCAGAGAATTAAATTAGACAGGAATGGTGGAAAAACAGACAGGGAAAACAAACATGTTTGTCTATTGCCCTCGTTGGTAATGGGATTTATTTTGCAATCGTCAAAAACGAAGCTTCTTTAGAGCTGGGGGTGTCCCAGCTTTTGCTTTGCGGCTGCTGCTGGTCCTTCTTCTGGCCTGCACTCATGCGGGGCATCTGCCTGATGGAGAGTGCTCCAAACCAGATTGGGCTAAAATCCTTTTTTTCCTGCATTTTGAATTATGGCCACGTGGTAAAACGATGCGTGCTGCGCCTCGGAGCTCCCCTCACCCCTCCTCTTTGCAGGTGAACCCAAAACGCCGTCGGTGTCACAGGCAGTGGCCAACGGGGCGGGCAGCAGCAGCTCGGAGGACGCCATCAAGAGCATCCTGGAGCAGGCGCGGCGGGAGATGCAGGCGCAGCAGCAGGCGCTGCTGGACATGGAGTCGGGGGGCAGCGGGCGCCCCGGGGACACACCGCCCACCGAGCGCTCCACGCTGGCCGCTGTCAACCAGAACGTCGTCCCCACCTACGTCAAGCAGGAGGAAGGAAGCGGGGCCAGCCCCGGCCCCCCGCAGACGCCCCTGGCCGTCCTCTCGCCCGCCGCCTTCGTCCAGAGCATCATCCGGAAGGTGAAGTCGGAGATCGGTGATGCCGGCTCCTACTTCGACCAGCATTGGGCGTCGGAGCGGAGCCTGCTCAGCCGACCCTACACCTCCGTCTCGCCTTCGCTCTCCTCGTCCTCCTCGAGCTACTCCAGCATGGCCAACGGCCGGGGCTGGCCGCGGGGCGAGCCCGGCGAGGGCGGCACCAACGAGGATGAGCTGCCGCCGGCGGACGACGAGCCACACCGGCTGACGGAGATGAAGGCGGAGGGAGGCGGCACGGAGCCGGTGGCCAGTGGTCGTCTCTCCTACTACCCTGCCTACGTGCCACGGACCCTGAAGCCCACCGTGCCGCCGCTGACACCAGAGCAGTACGAAATGTACATGTACAGGGAGGTGGACACACTGGAGCTGACCCGGCAGGTCAAGGAGAAGTTGGCCAAGAACGGCATCTGCCAGAGGATCTTCGGAGAGAAGGTACCAGCCTGGAGAAGGGGGGTCTGGTGTCCCCTCTGCTCTGCGACCCAGAGCCCGGGGCTCATCGGTGGCCTCCGCCAGCTCCTTCCAGGGTCCCCGCTCTCCCCAGTGGGTTTCCCCTTGGAGGATGCCGAGTCCTCAGGGTCTGACCCAACCCCAAGCGGTCTCCCAGTGGCCACCACCAAGGTTGGTGGCACCTCCCACCAGGAACGCCCTGTCCCCTGCGCAGAGCCCTGCAGGGACTGTCCTCCCGGCCCACTGGGTATCCCAGGGGGACCCACCACGGTCCCAGCACACGTGGCTGGGGCCAAGGGGTCCGGACGTGCCGTGGGGCCGTGAGCGTGGCAGCAGGCAGCAGCCTGCTTCTCCTCCCTCGACGTGGGGACGGAGGGCAGGCAGCAGCCTGGTGCCGGGGGGAGCACGCCCCGGCCCCGGCGGGTGACGCCTGCGCGGTGCCTAGGTGCTGGGGCTGTCCCAGGGCAGCGTGAGTGACATGCTGTCGCGGCCCAAGCCGTGGAGCAAGCTGACGCAGAAGGGTCGGGAGCCCTTCATCCGCATGCAGCTCTGGCTGACCGACCAGCTGGGCCAAGGCATCAGCCAGCAGCCGACCCCCTCCCAGGGTAAGTGCCGCCGCTGTCCCCGCCGTCCCCGTGGTCCCCGTGTGCCATCAGTGTCCCCGGCATCTTCTGCATCTGCCCCACGCATCCTATCCCCGTCCCAGCGCTGGGTAGAGCTGCCCCCAGCACCCCCACTCGCACCCCGATGCTGGGAAGCCCCTTTCCTTCCCCTCTCCTCTAATGCATCCAACTCATTTGAACCCCCTTAATTAGTCGCTTAGAGAGTTTAGGGCTGTTCTACAGATCCTGAAACGTTATTTTGTCAGAAATGGGTTTTGAAAGTCATCGAGTTAAAAAAAAAAAAAAAAAGGAAAACCACAACAAAAATCCTTGGCTTTGTGCCTGGCATGAAGAAGTAACTGGGTTTTTTTATACGAGTGGTGTTTTCTCTCTGACCGTTCCACCGGCTCCTCCCGCTTTGCCATAGCCCCCGGAAAAACTCGGCTGGCATCCCCCCTCTCCGGAGGGCAGAGCCGCGGGCACCTCCAAAATAACCTTCCCGCTCCCACCAGGTCCCCGCCGCTCTCCCCTCCCGCCGTCCCCGCTGACCCCTCTCCCCCGGTGTCACGCAGCCAGCCCGGCGGAGCCCCAGCCATCCCCCTCACCGCCCCCCAGCCCTGCCGAGCACGAGAAGGGCTGCCAGGAGCCCCTCACCCTGGCCTTGGAGAGCAGCAAAGAAAACCAGCAGCCCGAGAGCCGGTCGACGCCTGCGCTGGGTGGGAAGACATACCCCAACAGCCAGGGACCCGTGGGCATCCAGGAGATCGTCGCCATGTCCCCCGAGCTGGACACCTACTCCATCACCAAGAAGGTCAAGGAGGTCTTGACGGACAACAATTTAGGTGCGGACCCTCTGCCCGCCCGGGTTTTCAGGAGCTGCTGGTGAGGCTGCATGGATGCATCACCCCGATTCCCGTAGCCGCAGGCCCGCTCTGGTTTGCTGCGGATGCTCGGGGTGGGATCCTGGCACGCTGGGGAGGATGCTGGCTGGGAAACGGGGTGCACCCGCTCCGTGGGGGGACTGTAGCGCCTGCCCTGCTGCTCTGCCCCGCTCTAACCACCTCTGCTTCTCCTCTGCCAGGCCAGCGGCTGTTCGGGGAGAGCATCCTGGGCCTGACGCAGGGCTCGGTGTCCGATCTCCTCTCCAGGCCCAAGCCGTGGCACAAGCTGAGCCTGAAGGGGAGGGAGCCCTTCGTCCGCATGCAGCTCTGGCTCAACGACCCCCACAACGTGGAGAAGCTGCGCGACATGAAGAAGCTGGAGAAGAAAGGTGAGGGTCAGGGTGATGCAGCCCCCCAGGTCCGGGGTGCTGGACAAGCTGGGGGCTCCCCGGGCCGGGGGGCGAGCGGCGCGCAGCTGGGTCTCCTCTCCCGCAGCTTACCTGAAACGTCGGTACGGGCTGATGAGCGCTGGCTCAGACAGCGAATCCCCCAGCGCCCGCTCCGAGTGTGCCAGCCCCAGCCTGCAGCCGCAGGACCTCAGCCTCCTCCAGATCAAGAAGCCACGGGTGGTGCTGGCCCCGGAGGAGAAGGAAGCCCTGAAGAAAGCCTACCAGCTGGAGCCCTACCCCTCCCAGCAGACCATCGAGCTGCTCTCCTTCCAGCTCAACCTCAAGACCAACACCGTCATCAACTGGTTCCACAACTACAGGTATAGGCGCTCCCGGGCTTTGGACGTCTGATGGTGCTGTGCCACCAAGGTGGCATTGCTTCCCCTCTTCCAGCCCTCCCGGTCCCTCTGGCCTAGACGGGGAGGTGCAGACCCACGCGTGGTCGCTGGAGGTCCCCAAGTGCAGCCGAAATACTACGCGTGCCCTGGCTGGTGGCTGGTCAAGAGGTGTTGACCACCTTGACCACATCATGCTGAGCATCTAATGAGGGTACCATGCTCACGTCCGCCTGCTCGCCGGTGCAGGACACCACTCGCCACCCAGCAGGAGCTCCGTGATGGGTGGGGGAGAGCCTTATGGAGCACAGGATCCATCCCCACAGCAGCATGGCCCCGGGGAGTAGCATGGGCTTCATCCTTGGGCAGTATTGCAGGTGGACACGTGGCTCCTGAATCCTCCACAGACCCACACCAAGAGCTGCCCGCTCTCTGTGTCAACAGCCCGGGTGGTGGGTTGTGTCCCCTCCCACTATATAAACCGGTATAAAAAGACCTATAAGTGCTTGCGTCGAGTCCACGGAGCCTCCGACTCCCCGCGGGCAGCACAAAGTCGATGGTCAATATTTACGGGAGCCGGCTGAGGTTTGTCGCACGAAGCCATTGGGTGGGAAGTGCGGGGGAGAGCTTGAAAAATCAGGCTTTTTGGTGAAACATTGACTAGCAGGGGTTTTTAAAGCCTGCACTCTTTTACCTCGCGTGGTTCCAGGAAAGCTCCTCCTGCTCTCAGTAAACACACCCACCCTAAAATAAACCTTTGAAAAATGTTATGTATTAAGCAACAAAAAAAACGTAGTGGAAAACACTTGTAAAATCTGGGTCAGTTTGGCTGGAAACAGCCCAAAGTGTTGCAAAATCCGTTCCCTGTGTGCAAGCGGCAGTGATTTTCCCCCCACAAAATGTTTTAAAGGCCAACAAGGTGGGGTTTTACATCTCAAGCGATGTCGTCACATTTTTCTGGCTGGAGATGCTTTTTCAAGATGCGCGGTGCCCCTGACGCAGGGTGACGGGTGGCGGTCGCCGACCCTCCATGGTTGTGTCCCGGCAGGTCACGGATGCGCCGGGAGATGCTGGTGGAGGGCACGCAGGACAACGACACGGACCCAGAGCAGAGCGGTGGGGCGGCCATCCCTGGGCGCCGGGCCCCCCACAGCCCGGACTCGGATGCTGAGGACCGTAAACCCCTGTTCGGCGGGGGCGAGCACCCCTGCGCCGCCGCGCCCGTGAAGGTGAAGGAGGAGCAGGGGGAGGCGGGCAGCTGGGGCCGCCGGCGGGACTCACGCAGCCCGGCCGGGGCGGCTGAGGGGACCGGACCTCCCCGTGAGGAGCAGGGCGCAGCCCCCCACGCCGCCGCCCCCAGCGCCG
>VYZW01020410.1:2695-12724 GCA_013401315.1 Balaeniceps rex | reverse complement strand
ATCTTCCTGCCGGGCTGCGTGGGGCCGGTTCCCGCGGGGGGAGGGCGGTGGGGACGATCCGGGGCAGGCGCCCCGGATCGTCCCCGCCGCCCCCCACCCCCCAAGTTTTGGACCGTCGCCGTTCCCACCTGTCGTCTTCTGCATGTTGTCCCTCAGCAGGTCGCCGCTGGAGAGGTGCTTCATCCCGAAGTGTTTGATAATCCGAGCGGAGACGGTGCCTTTCCCGGAGCCCGGGGGGCCCATGATGACGGCGCGCAGCAGCGGCGCCACCACCATGCTGCTGCTGCTGCTGCGGGCAAGGGGACGGGCAGCGGTTGCGGTCGGGAGGAGCACCGCCTTCCCGGGGAGGGCCGCCTCGGCCGCCCTCCGTAGGACCGGGGAGGCGGGGAGGGGGGAGGGAGTGGGAAGCCGAGGCCGGTCCTCCCAGGAGAAAAACAGTGGCAGCTTTTCCGGCTGTCAGTCAGGGGCAGGAAGGAAAGATCCTTTACGTATAAGCACCGGGAGAAAAAAAAAAAAAATAACTAAAGCAAATCGCATTTACGAAGTAAAGCATCAGAGAGCATCACTGCCCCTGCCCAACCTCCCTGCCACCCCTCTGCCCAGGAGCCCCATTTCGCCTGCCTCTGCCCCAGCTTGTTCCCACTTTCGGTCCTGAACTACCGTGAGGATTTCCCAGGCTGACCTGGGACGTGGCTCCTTACCTGGCTGTCACCTGCTGACTCGCTGGGCTGTTGACACATCCTGTTGCTGTCACTGCCCTGCTTGGGGTGCCATGAGGCTCTGGGTGTCGGGTGAGGACTCTGCTCAGCTCCCAGCTCACCCACCCCCCGTGCAGCAGCCCTGCTCTTGCTGGTCTCTGATAAATAAGCTTCAACTGTATGGTAGCAGGAAGCTACATTTTTAAAAAGCCGGGTCTGAGCTTTGTTTAGAGTACTTGAATGTGAACTGCTGCAGGTTGGCGTTGTTTTGAGCAGTGTTCTTCCAAATGACATCCAGAGCTCCCTTCCCACAGATAGGAATCAGCGATTCTCCAGCTACAGCAGAACACAGTGTTTTCACCGAAACAGAAGATTGTACCACTTATTGAGTGTTCACTGTCATGTCCACAGCAGGAGGAGCGAGCCTCCCTGCTAAAGGTTCTGGAGATGCTGATGGATCTCAACCACTGTGAGCTAGAAGGGCCGCAGTGAAAGTGATTTCACAGAAAGCAGAGCTAAAGTCAAAACATTAATGAAATTCAGCGTTCCGTTTTAAAACCTTGTTTAATTGCTATTGTTTTACAAGAGATTTGCAACAGCAACAAGAGAGCATTCAAATGGACGTGTCGTTCTCAACAACAGGATGAAAATAGGAGGAATGTAGCCCAAAAACTGCCCAGTTGACATAATAAATTGCCTTAACAATTAAGTAGGGAGGCACTGGCTTAGCACAGAAATCTTAGTATGAGCATGAATCTTATTACACTGAGCAATGTGAACCTCCATAACTGAACCTAGTAATACCTTTATTCTAGAATGCAGTAGTGCACTCTAGAAAGAGTGAAACATTCAGGGTTTTATGAATGTTCCCAGGGCAACATCTCAGTCTGCCAAAGCGCCACAGCCTTAAACAACATTTGGCAACAAAAAGCCATTTAAATGTTAGAAGCCATGCTGTTCATTTTAAGCTCCACAGTTCACAGACTCCTGAAAGGTGGAAGTCCACAAAATGTGTAGACAACACCTGAGACTTCCTAAAGCAAATCTGTGGAAAAATGGAAGGTATGCAACAAATATGCAACAAATAACTAGATTTGTCAGAGAGATCATTAACCCTTATCTCCAAAGTCACGATGTATAAAAAGCAGAAATAATTTATCCACCTGTTAAAGAGAGAACGTGAGGTTCAGCCCCTCTACAGGCCCTATTGAGCAGCTCAGAAAAACTCCACAGAGGACTGCTAAAATAATCCCACTGTTGATGACTACTTAGAAACCTGTCTGAACTTCACAAAGGATACGCAAAGAAGGGGTGGAAGTGGTTAGAAAGGCACTTCTCACACACACACACACATGCTCTTACAAATATATGGCCTTTGCAGAACAAAAGTGGGTACTTATATTATAAAAATCACCTAGTAAATGATTGTTCCCCTCTCCTTGGCCATCTTTGCTGGAGTCCACACCTTGTCCTAGTGGTTTTGTGCAATATTTGTGACATACTCAGAAGTGGAAATCACGGGAGGATTTGTAGTACTGAAATAGGTCATTGGTTCATCAGTTCATATACAATGTTTTACACAGCTATTCTGTATTTAAAAACATGCATGTGATTTTTTTCTGCAGCCATCATTTTGATGTTTGGATCATGACATTTGATTATCTTCATTCAGACTTAATTATTCATATCTTAGCACAGTAACCAATGTTTGAGTAATACAACTTGCATTGTATTCTGGATTAACCTTTTCTGTTTACAGACCAGATGCCTTATTCACACATGTAGCATATAGGTATAAGTTAAAATACTGACTCTTGCTCAGTGAGCTTACTGAAGTTGCCCTGATGGTGGCTGAACAGTAATCGAAATCTTGTTTCAAACAAGTCCAAATGTTCTTTCCAATAGGGAGTCTTTCAGATTTCTCAGCATTTTTTCAATCATAAGGAATTCCTTAAAGAGGCTTGTTAAGACTTAAATTGTCAAAAGAGTTCCTGTTGTGTCTTCTCCTTGGAGATCTAAATCCTTTCTTTTGAGTTTGATACAGAATTCCTTTAGTACTGTCAGGTAACTACTTCCCAAGTGTTCTATTTTATACCAAAATGGTTTCTTACATGAGAAAGAAGTGATAATATTATACTGACTTTGGTAGGGCTTCTGACATGGTCTGCCACATAATTTTTGTGCCTCATCTAGGTGGACGAGTGGACAATTACATGGGTGAAAAACTGGCTGGAATCAAGGTCAAAGTGGAATCAAGGTTAAAGTTTTGTACCCTACTGAGAAGCTCTTAAGGAGTGTAGTTTGTCAGGGTCTACCCTGGGACCTTGTACTGTTAGTAGCTGTAAATAACCTCGGGGAGGAGACACAGTGCGCCCTCATGAACTTCACAGATAACACCAAACCATGAGACCTTAGTAGACAGGGCAAGGCTGCAGTTCAGCAGGATCAGGTTGGGAAATGGGCCAAGAAGCAACCTGAGAAAATTTGAGAAGGGCAGGTGCGAAGTCCTGCACCCAGGACACTCTAACTACTTGCAACAGTACAGGCTGGGGACTGACCAGCAAAGCAGCAGCTCTGCTGAAAAAGTCTGGAAGGCACTGGTGGACAGCAAGCTAAGCACAATCCAGTGCATGCCCTGACAGCAAAGGCAAACAGTAGCATCCTGGGCTATACCAGCAGGAGGGTAGCCACTACATCAGGGGAAAGAGTTAATCCCCCTTTATTAGGCATTCCTTAGACCACATCTGGATACTGTGGCCAGTTTGGGGCCCTCCAGTACAAGACAGACATTGATCATTGGAGCAGGTTTATCAGGAAGTGACCAAGATGGTCAGGGGCTGGAGAAGAGGCACTGCCAGAGGCTGAGGGAACCACGCTTGTTCAGCCTGGAGAGGAGAAGGGTTCAGGGGTACCTAATAGCAGCCTCCTAACAACTACAGGGAGGTTTCTGAGAAGGCAGGACCAGGTTCATTACTAGGGTGTGTGGCAGGACTCATGGAGTCAGGCAGTGGAGCCAAAGTAGTACTAGTCTCAGCCCTTCGAGGTTTTTAAGACCCATCTGGATAAAGCCCTGAGCAACACAGTCTGACCCTGCTTTGGGCCACAGGTTGGACTAGAGATCTGGATCCCAACCTAAATTAGATTGTGATGTTATATTTTTTAAACAAGTTACCCCATTAATCATGTTTAAAAAAAAGAGGCATCAGGTACTTATCCAACGACGGCTAGCATACATACACAACATAGTTGCAAATTCTCCTTCAAAAATATATACCATCAAAAACATTTGAGGGGCAGATTTTTCTTTTTTTAATTAGATATAGGTTGAAATATGTAGTGTGAAGTGTTGTTAGCTTTAATTGTTTGCCTTATAGCTAAAGTAGCAAATGCGTGACTTTTTACAAACCAAACACGTACAGCTGTGGTTCTTTATTTAGATTTAAATAATGTTTCATGCTTTGCAAAGAGGGATATAAGAGTATCACTTTTGTGGTGTCATTGCTACCTTTATTAAACAGTCTAATGCATTATTCCTCCCAGATGCTGAGTATGGCAAATTAACACTCATCCATAACAAGGGTTGTCCCAAAACTCTTGAGTTTCCTAGGAAATACATGTTCTTGAGACAGAAATGTACTGTCTGTACACCAAGGTTGTTACACACAAAACCTTATTTATGACAAAGATGAACCACACCTTATTTATAAAGTAAAAAATGTGTTGTTAGCATAATTGAAATCTTAACAGCCTCATTCAAGAATTATTATTAATCCAGATGTAATCATTACAGAACGAGAAAGGATATGCCTATGCTGAAAAGTTTCAATAATAATAATAATTATAATTAATAATAATACAGTTAAAATTGTTCCACACACACTTCTTCGTTTCTGCCATTCTCCCAGTGTTGTGCTCACCCTTCTCCC
This sequence comes from Balaeniceps rex, assembly GCA_013401315.1. NCBI lineage: Eukaryota > Metazoa > Chordata > Aves > Pelecaniformes > Balaenicipitidae > Balaeniceps > Balaeniceps rex. The sequence continues at coordinate 8,100 of VYZW01020410.1, read as the reverse complement.
CTCCTTCCCTAGACCCTAAGGTCAGAGGTCTCATTCAGGTGAGGGAGGGGTGTTACAGTGAGGCATCAGCATCTAGGAGGAATACGATGTTGATGTTAACAGTTTCTTCTTCCTCCCTCTAGGGTCCCCTTGGAGTTATTTTTGTATGCTTGCTAACACACTTTTACACCTTGCTTTTTCTTCACTAGTCTGCAGCTCCACATTACATCTGAGTTTACTATATACAGTGCCTTCCACATATGTTGTTAGATAGTTTCTTTGTCTTCTTTGCTACCCCTAGAAACAGTTGTGTCCAGCTCCATGTCTGCATTGCTCTAACTGACCCACTGGTGAATTGTTTGTAGCTGTGAGGTCTCCAGTGCCAACCCTGTGCTCCATCTCTTATCAGCCTATTACGCTGTATCCCATGTCTCCACTTCTCAAGGCTCTGGTATTGTACGAGACCTGCATTTCTCTACATTACCTCATCATATTAGAGTCAGAAATACCATTCTACACAGCCTAACTTCTTATTACTATTACCTATTTAAAACTATCATCGTACCATGCAAAGATAAAAAAGAAAAATAAATTAGCCATAGAAAACTTGTCAACTGGAGAAATTGCTGTCACAATTAAATGTAGCAAAGCAAAGCTGCAAGCAGACCAAAAAATGTTCAGACAGAGCAAGTCTGGCAAGCTTCAGTCCTGAGGCCTTGGAAGCTCAGTACAAGGCTTACGGCCTGTTACGAGCAATGGCAATACTTTACTACAAGGCTATCAACAGTTACAAGTTGATAATGATCAAATACAGTATTTTAGATTGCAAAACATTTCTGTCTTCCCAGTCTTTCTTTTGAGATATATTTATAGTCTGTAATGAAGGAGTCCTGCTTTAATGCTATAAAAAGCACTCATCACAGATTGTTTAGACATCCCTCAAAATACAGCTAATAGGAAAAGACAGTAAGTTAAAGTAAAACAGAGGTTACAGAGCTGTGTTTCTGAGCCTGTGTGAAAACACTTGGGAGAAATTTAGAAAGTAGCATTATCTTTTTGGGCACTTGGAGGCCTCATACATTAGCAGAAAGCAGAGCGCTCTCAGAAATTTCTGTAACAACCTTTTCTGTCTTATTTATCTCAACAAGTGATTAAAATATAGGGAGACTGTCATGTTCTCCAACCATTACTTTCATGAAAATAAACATCTTTCCTAAGTATTAAAGGCAAACGAGTAATAGCTTTACATTATCAGATTAAACTGTAATGACTGTCCAGATCATGACATTTATACATTACGACCTGCCATTCAGCCTCTCTGTGGCATCTCTGGGCAGTTAATAAAAATCTTTGTCCTGACTCCAGAAATCCTTGAACTCCTAGGACAACAAGCTACCAGCATTCCAGGGGAAGGCAATCCCTTTTCTATGTCATTAGATACTTTTATGACAGATACAGCTGTCATTACAGGTATACTTACATTATACCAGCCGATTACCGTTTTTCAGTCTATGTGCCAGTGATTCTTTTCAGAAGTATCTTACCTGAGTTACACGAGGACATTCTGGCTGCCAATGGCATGCGTCAGTTTTGAGAAAGACTGTTTTCCCGATTTTGTTTTCACACGCCTTGACATGAAACAGAACTTGCGAACTGTTAACAGATGATAGCAAGTCATCGGAAGTTACAGCAGAAGGATGAGATGGGCAGAACTAAAAATACGTGTATGGCAGAGCAGGGGCATACACAAAGGAAGACAAATGAGCCAGAGCAGAGAGTTCACTTGAACTAGACTTATTGGAGTAGACATTTTCTGCGCAAGTCAAAGGGTTCACTGATACAGAGTTCAGACCATGCAGTCGAAAACTTCCACAGCTCCAGTAGCAGCACCTGGAAGCATTTTGCACAGCTTTCTTCACAGAAGATGACCCTCTTGATTTCAGTGGGAGCGTCCACCCTGTCACATCCCGTATCCACAACCTCACAGCAAACTGTTATTTAACTAGTATCCCATAATTATGTCTAAAAGGCCTCCAAATGAAGGAAATTAAAGGAGACAAAATTGTTCCCTGTAAATCAGGAACAGTAAGTGTCAGACTTCTTTTCCATTAAATATTATCACGAATTTGGTACTGTTTGCTCTGGAATTCCAAAATATCCTCCAAATTCTGAAACCCAAAGGAACTGTGCAGAGATTTGGCTGAATTTAATTGTGTGCAAGCAGGAAAACAAACACCGATTTATCAAGAATGTTTTAAGAATTTTTGTGCAGAGAAGTTTGGACATAGATTTATTAGATGGAAGGGGATATGATGAGATATGTATGTTTTTTACCTTCCTCCCACTCACAGTTTTCCCTTAGTTCTGCTCAGTGCATCACAGAACAGAATTTCAGCTGTGCAAGACCCACTCTCTTTTCTGTCATATCCTAGATCAGGGCTGAAATTGGCAACAAATTTCTCACACACAGAGAGCTACATTCCTTTGATTCCTCACAAACATGACAGAAAACTCTTTTTCTAAAAATACAGATGTGTTCATCTCTACATGAATAGCTCTACACATTTTTGCCCATATCTCAGAAATCTTGGACATTGTGTATGTGAGCTAAGGTTGTATTCCAGCTGTCATTTTTTGATCCTCATTTTTCACGAATTTCTCAGCCTGCTTCCTTTAAGAAAATTTTTCATGCTTTCTTTCAGCACAGATATGTTCTTTTTATTTGGATGTATAATTTTCTGGGTTTGATTTTTTGCCTTTGCACTTGGGTTTGGGAAATACACAATGCCAGTACAGACTGGGTGGTGAATGAATTGAGTGGAGAAGAACTTGGGGATACTGGTATATGAAAAATTGGACATCAGCCGGCAACGTGTGCTTGCAGCCCAGAAAGCCAACCCTACCCTGGGCTGCATCAAAAGAAGCGTGGCCAGCAGGTTGAGGGAGGTGATTGTCTCCCACTACTCTGCTCTTGTGAGATCCCACCTGGAGTACTGCATCCAGCTCTGGAGCCCTCAGCACAGGAAAGACATGGACCTGTTGGAGCTGGTCCAGAGGAGGGCCACAAAAATGATCAGAGGGGTGGAACGCCTCTTCTGTGAGGAAAGGCTGGGAAAGCTTCGGTTGTTCAGCCTGGAGAAGAGAAGGCTCCGGGGAGACCTTATTGTGGCCTTTCAATACTCAAAGGGGGCTTATAAGAAAGATGGAGAGAGACTTTTTACCAGGGCCTGTACTGACAGGACAAGGGGCAGCAGTTTTAAACTGAAGGAGTGTAGGTTTAGATCGGACATAAGGAAGAACTTTTTTACAATGAGGGTGGTGAGACACCGAAACAGGTTGCCCAGAGAAGCTGTGGATGCCTCCTCCCTGGAAGTGTACAACATCAGGTTGGATGGGGCTTTGATCAATCTGATCTAGTGGAAGGTGCCCCTGCCCATGGCAGGGGGGTTGGACTAGATGATCTTTAAAGGTCCCTTCCAATCCAAACCATTCTATGATTCTATGATTCTACATTGAAATTCAGGAAAATAAGTTGTTACACTTAGATTCAACATGCATTCCAAAAATCATACTGTGGTCAGGTCTATTAGCAGTAGAGAACTTTCTTGAGTATTAAGATACTTAACTTCAGGGGTGCATATGAACTGAAAAGTGGAGTTTGCATGTATGTAGAAGTATCCTTTGCATCATTATCATGATATAACACGTTTCCACAATCCCAATGGACTACCAGTAGTGAAAAAACCACCACCGAATACTGGTGTTGGAATTCCAAATTTATGCTGTTTCCTCTGGCATGTGTCCAATCTCTGCAAAGTATCCATGTTCATCAAAGTATATATTATGTAACATTACATATATATTATATTATATACATTATATATTATATAATATATATTACATATATATGTGTGTATATATATTATGTAATATATATTATGTAATATTACATTTAGTGTGAAAGGTATTGAAAAGGAATAAAACTACATGAATGGCACCCTAACCTGGACAAGCAAGAACAATCATCAGAGCTAAAGGTAATCATGGGTCTTTCAACACTTGAACATAGGTTGTGTGCACAAAATGAAGATTGACTAAAGCTATCACAGGTGACATAATACTCAAAAAGCAGTGACTTAACTCTGTTCTTTTTAATAGGAATCCTTAATGGATTCAGCCAAAACCACAGAACATCTCCACCGACTTCACACACTACTTGCTTGATATCTACTGGTAAGAAACACAGCTACCCTGAAGGTGGTCAGAATGAAGCGGCAGTTTAAGACCGGCAGTAACACTTTTGGTTACTAGATGTCCCTACACCCGTGTCTAAAGTAGCTGTTGCTCTGTACAGACACTCCGGTGCTTTCAGACACCCTCACACCGTGGTATTTATTGAGAGAGGGTTGTTTCCTAGGCCATACTCTTGTATTTGAGCTGCAGTGTGATGCGTGCCATCCAATCCACTTAAACATCTAACATTGTCCAATATTTGGTAAAATGAGGAAACATCCAACTCCTCAATGACTTGCAGACTATATTTTAATTTCTCTCCTCTGCCTCCAAATGCACTGCATGTAAACAAGAGGATCAATGCTACTTGGTCGTGTTTCAGGAAAAAAATGAATCTTATTAGGATTACTTATTTTAATCCACCAAATCTAATCTAACCACTAATGATACACGTTCTTGTTCACTTTTTAATCAACTATTTAGAATAGATAAAATTGGATCATCCTGGTCTCATGACAGCTAACCCTGACCAAAGCTCTTCCTATATGGCCTCTGTGAAACTCTGAGGATGACAAGATCCTTCTCTTGTCTACATAACAGCAATTTTGGGAATTGCATGCCCTCTCAGCACTTCTCCTGCCATGCATGGTTGTTGTGAATTCAACAATTCAATAGATTCATGCAGCAGATTACCAGTCATTAGCATGTAGATCCTTTGGAAAAGAAGGGCCTGACAATAAAATGAAGGGAGATTGCTCTGAGTTTACATAAAGAGGAAAAAATTGATTTTCACTGAGGCAATGCAGGTGAAGAATCTACTTCCAGCTGTGTTAAGAAAGGAACTGTGATCAAAACAACTAAGCAGGAAGCTGGTCTTTGTGAATTCAAGAAACAACAGGGCAAAACTTTGCAGAGTTTTTAAAAAAGCAGGAAAGCAAATTTAAGAGTTTACGTTATGACCAAAAGGTAGTTTCAAATCAGATTTGAATGTAAATCTAATCCTTCTTCTTCCAAATGCTGAACATAATCTTTGTTATAGCTCCAAGCACTGGTTGCTGTTTTTCTGTTTTATTTTCAGACCTTGAAATATTTCACAGAATATCTCAAGTTGGAATCATGATGATGATCCATAAGGATCATCAAGCCCAACTCCCTGCTCCTCTCAGGACTACCTAAAACTAAACCATATGACT
>VYZW01020409.1:304210-319375 GCA_013401315.1 Balaeniceps rex | reverse complement strand
TGTATAGTAATACTTTCGGTCTTGCCAACATTTTATGCAAGCAATTTTGACTTCTAAGTAACGCCCTAAGAGGAGAATATTGTTCCAGCATTAACAACCAACTGCGTGCCTGAGCAAGGTATCAGCATCTCATTTTATATTTTCTGTGTTATATCACAATCGGTGACAGTTCATTAACAGTTTCACAGTTAATCAAAACAAAGTCTTGTGCCAATTTCCGTGACATAATAAACTCCTGTTTTGTAGGTCAAATCTCTTGCCAGTCAACTCTTCTGGACTATGAAGCAGTAATATATTCTAGGTTTCATTAGGTCAGGGTTGAAACAAGATTAGCCTCATTTCCTTTCTCAAGGTTTCATTTGCACAAACCAGACAGACATCAGCGTTTGATACTGCGCACTCACAGGAATGCACCTGTCATTATTCATTGGAACCAACGGGCCATTCATCGCAAAATACAGTCCAATACATTACACGTTTTACTGATGCTTCTCCTAGCATAAAATTATTTTCAAGTTCAAAATAAGTTATCATTTCTTTCTTTCCCCATTATTTACACTGGGCTCAGAACGTAACCCGTTAATTATATATATACTTTACCATCTCTGTCCAATCTCAAAATGTTTTCAAAACCATAGCATGGAAGCTAGTTTTGAGACATTAGTAAAGGAATTAAGATGACAACAGTCCTTTGTTCATGCCGAGTGTCACAGCACTTTCTGGGGTGATGCGCACGCCCATGGAAGCAGTGGGCCAGAGAAGAAATGCCCGTGCCTGGTTAGACAGACATGCCATCACAGCCCCATCCCAGGAAATTTCCTAACAGATAGAGTCCCACTGCCCCAGCCCTTACATTTGTGACACTCGATCCATAACACACACAGCACTGGCTGCTGTCTACAAATATAACTTATGTCACACAAATATTTAAATTACTATGTGTATTTATGCATATAAAGTTAGTAGTGAAATAGGAAAACCCAAAGGTCTGCTACTATCACACATATTTACAGGAGAGAAAACTGAAGTACATTTATTTTTTGCCATTATCCTTTTCCCATCCCAGGTATGTTAATTCTGCAGACAAGAAGAGTAAACACTCTAACAGTTTATCACAGGAGTTAGTTACGATTATGTCCCTATAACCAAAGAGTTGCACGTAGCGTTGGAGCTACATGAGAAGCACTGTAGAAGAGATCAAGAGATTCAAGTACTCTCCACATGCCTACAAGTTTTCCCACAGCTGAAGATATCGGACGTTTGCATAAGCTGCAGCAGATCTGATCAACGCAGTGTTTTCTGCTTGCGCCCTCAGCTACATATGAGGGTTTCGCATATTATGTCCCCTCCCAGATACAGTATCTGCTCTGCAGTACCTGTAAGGCGGGTTTCAAGTTTTGACTACCTGCATGCCTCTTACTTTCCACCTGTAGTCATCTCTTCCACAGGAACAAACCTTAGTTGACAGGCTACTGTAGGCGGTATCGCCCCACAAAAGTTTTTGTACTTCTGTCTTCTTCCCATTTCAGTTTTGACAAATTCATGTCATCAAAATTAACTCTGACCTGGAAACCTGCCCAGTCTACGGTTAACAAAAAGCATCAGCATGCAAGACTGGACTTGCTTCATATTGCTGTGATAAGATCATACGCGTTACTGAAGACATTCTGCAAACAAGCCATTAAATAAATAAATGCAGTTAGGCCATATGGCACACCACTGTTCTCATGTACTGAATTTTACAGGCTCTACTGTAAAGTTCAAGCAATACACACACTTACTAGCTGTACAAAAACTCAGTCAATAAACCAGAAGTTTTTGAAAATCCCAGCACTGCATAGAAAATGAATTTTTTGGGGGGTAGATGATATGTTACCCAACACATCATTATCTTCCTGCCAATTTGCACACGTGGAAACTGAAATTACGATTTCCCAGACGCCAAGATCAGATGATCCTGTAGGCTTCTGACTTTTAATCTGGTATTCAAGCATCTGACCACATTCAAGACTGAATGAAGCAAGTCTAGGAACATTGTAATTTTTCAGTTATGATGCTACAGCACCATAACAGACTATTCTTAAAAGTATAACCACCATATGAACTCTGAACCATTCCATGAACGGCTGTGATGTACTTCTGCAGACCGAAACCATAAAGAAGATGCAAGCAGAGTACAAAGTAAGAATTACATTAGACAGGCCAGAAGTAGGATTTTGTCCCACATTAATTGAATCCACTTCCAAGGGTGTCACATATTAAAACACAAGAGAAGGACAGAAGCCTTTTAGGATTCTAACATAGTTCTAAATCAGCTTAAGGCACACTTCAGTACATTTCAGTAGTTTTCTCTCCACAGACTCGTTTTACACAGCCAACTGTTTTGCATGCTAATTCAGAAGGCTACAAAACAACTTCTCAATGTGCACTCGCAGAACCTCCTTGTAACACTTGAGAAGTCATAGTATTGTACAAGCAGGAAATGCTGAACAGAAACGGCCCGTTTTGGTATCAGCAATGGTGTGCCATGTAGTTGTACTCTTCCTAGCGTTCACAGCACTGAAGTCCTTTTCATCAGACGCGTAAAGACATTTTGAAAGGTGTATTACAGTCAGCAACAAGAAGCTACTTGAACACATCTTTTTAAAAAAGGCAGTACCTCAACACTAGCCAGCTGGGAAACACCATCTTACCTGGCAAGGATTTTATTTTTCTCCATTGCATTTTCAGAGTCATAATATTCCAGCAGTCATTCAGTATTCTGCAGTTCCACTCATTATCCTTAACAAGACCAGCTTTTTTCAACTTTTTAAACAAAAGGATCATCTAAAACCTTTGGAAAAAAATAGATATACGACCCTGTACAATGCTGCCCTAAGGTTTTCATTCACAACTAAAAACTTAGTTACACTTTTGTATTCACTCAATTACTTTGCTTGCTGGCATGCATGGGAGTGTATGTTTATGGTTCCTGTTTTAAACACGTACACTCCCTATGGACTACTCATTGCCCAGGGGCAACACTTGAGAAATGCTGCTATTATAGAGGCTAAAACATCTCCTAAAACACACAAGGAAATACTCTATCCGCATCTCTTGTATTTTATATTTTAGGCATCCAAAAAGGTAACATAATAAGCTAGGAATATTTGTCTTGAAAGAGCACAACAAATCTGTTAAATCATACCTGAAGTTTTTCTATCTCTGTCTTTGCAGCCTGTCTGGCTTTACCAATGGCANCCCCCCAATAACCCAAAAAAAAAAAAAAAAAAAGAAACAGAAAATATGCACATTTAATTAAATACTAAGCCCTCTACAGCTCTTACTGTCACTTAGCATATGACAACCCCCACCCTACTCACATAGCAAGAGTAAACCTTGGTATTGTTCTCTCTCGGGGCACACTCCCACATCATTGACTAGAACCCAGTTACTAGATGAAGTACTACCACTGTTGATAGAAAAGAGGAGAGCTCAGTAGTTCCTGGATGGAAACATATCTGCTCAATTTGTTGCAACAGCTAATTTTTTTACTGTTTTAGTAAATGGAAGAGCAAACTAGAATTAGAGAAGTTCTACAGGATCAAAAAAAACCAAACCCACCTACCATGAAAATATATTGAAGCGTAAGCACATAAAAACGAAGCACCTCTATTTCCCTCAACAGCTATGATATTCGATATGTTGAAAGAAAATTTAAGAAATCGGAACAGTATGAGCGTGTATCACCCTGTGTGTAATACACAGCTGAAGAGGCAGCACTAACAACAATTAACAAAGTTTCTATTTTGATTTGACTTGCTGTCAGCAGCCAGTCTCAGAGTAGCAGCCCTCTCTTATCTGAAGCGCTCTCTTACCCGTAGTATTTTGTGAATGGGGTATCACTACCATACTTGCCCTTTTTGGGCAGTGCATGGGACTTTTCATTGGGTATAGCCAGGTGGAATGAACTCACAAATTTCTGAGACACAAGCTTTAAAACTAGTTTCATGGAGACTGTACTTTTAAGAAATACACAATGTGTGTTTAACAAGGACATGCAAATGAGCAAAAACCAGCTCTGTTCATTTTAAGCAGTGATTCACCAGAGATCTTCTCAGGCAAAAAGAGAAAAAATTAACAGCTCTTTTGGAACGGCACTCACTATTTTCCTAACTAGGAACTTTTAAAAGGAGAACTTATGCCAAGATGGAAATATTTTTGACACACTCACGTATGAAACTCCTGATGGATCAATCATGTATAGTTGTGCACCATCATCATCATCATAGGACCCCAACATGAAACTGGAGGGGAAAAGTGAAATTAGAAACATTCCTTTTACCAACCCACACAGAAATACAGAGGCTACACTACCTCAGGTTTCCTACATTCTTCTTGAAGCAAAACTCCTACTATCCTGCTACATTCTATTAAGCAATTTGTCTGAACAGTTTAGTGTTACCATGACAGCCAAGCACCTGCAAGTTGCCAGAAACATTTTACTCATCTGTAACTAGACAGCAGATCTCAGTTTATTAGTCCCTTTGTACTAGAACTGCATAGCAGTTGTAGCCTACTCTTTACGTATTAGTGCAAGCAGTATGATTGTAGAGGAAAGTTCTGCTTTCGTCACTGTCACAGACTTAATAGGATCAACTCTTCAACTTTAAAATTTAGGTACAAGCTGTCAGTCTATGTAGAAGCTTGGCATACTGTTAATCTGAATTCTTCGCCTAATGTTTTACACACACACACAAGAAAAAAACAAAGGGGAAGGCAATCTGTTTACGAGATGAATTGTAGGTTACTAATTCTAAGTTTAACAAAAGACCTTAGGCAACCTAAATAGTTCCAGCAATTGTGAAACAAAAGATCCTTACAAACAGTATATGTTCGAAAGACTGACCTGCAACCAAAAGGTCTGACAGCACTGTATAGTGTGTATGCATGCACATACATAGCCACTCTGTCCGCAAGATGCTAAGTGGAAAAAGAAAAAAAAATTGAAAACTTTATTTACAGAAATAAGTAAACCTCAAGTAATAAAATTTAATTCTCCGTGTCACAAAATCATAGAATCGTTCAGATTGGAAAAGACCCTTACGGTCATCAAGTCCAACCGCAAACCTAACGCTGCCAACTCCACCACTAAACCACCCTAAGCGCCACGCCTACACATCTTTTAAATACTCCAGGCGTGGTGTATTCATTCAACCGCTTCCCTGGGCAGCCTGTTCCAATGCTTGACAACCCTTTTGGTGAAGAAATTTTTCCTGATAGCCAATCTAAACCTCCCCGGGTGCAACTTGAGGCCGTTTCCTCTCATCCTATCGCTTCTTACCTGGGAAAAGACACCGACACCCACCTTGCTACAACCTCCTTTCAGGCAGTTGTAGAGAGCGATAAGGTCTCCCCTCAGCCTCCTCTTCTCCAGGCTGAACAACCCCAGGTCCCTCAGCCGCTCCTCACAAGACTTGTGCTCCAGACCCTTCCCCAGCTTCGTTGCCCTTCTCTGGACACACTCCAGCACCTCAATGTCCTTCTTGTAGTGAGGGGCCCAAAACTGAACACAGCACTCGAGGTGCGGCCTCACCAGTGCTGAGACAGGGGGTGATCACTTCCCTGGTCCTGCTGGCCACACTATTTCTGATACAAGCCAGGATGCTGTTGGCCTTCTTGGCCACCTGGGCACACTGCCAGCTGTCCACCAACACCCCCAGGTCCCTTTCCACCAGGCAGCTTTCCAGCCACCCTTCCCCAAGCCTGTAGCATTGCCTGGGGTTGTTATGACCCAGGTGCAGGGCAGCACGTGGCACTTAGCCTTGTTGAATCTTGTACAGGTGGCCTCAGCCCATCAATCCAGCCTGTCCAGATCCCCCCGTAGAGCCTTTCTGCCCTCAAGCAGATCAAAACACTCCCCGCCCAACTTGGTGTCGTTGCAAACTTACTGAGGGTGCACTCGATCCCCTCGTCCAGATCACTGGTAAAGATACTAAACAGAACTGGCCCCAATACTGAGCCCTGGGGAACGCCACTTGTGACCAGCCCCCAACTGGGTTTAACTCCATTCACCACCACTCTTTGGGTCCAGCCATCCAGACAGTTTTTTACCCAGCAAAGAGTATGCCTGTCCAAGCCGTAAGCAGCGAGTTTCTCCGGGAGAGTGCTGTGGGAAGCTGTGTCAAAAGCTTTACTAAAGTCCAGGTAGACAACATCCACAGCCTGTCCCTCATCCACTAAGCAGGTCACCTTGTCATAGAAGGAGATCAGGTTTAGTCAAGCAGGACCTGCCTTTCATAAACCCATGCTGACTGGGCCTGATCGCCTGGTTGTCCTGTCAAGACTAAGAAAGCCAGAAAACCCAAGTGAACTGCGCCAATTTCTTACCTTTAGTGGAATATCGTAGCCATAGTTAGATCTAAAGTTAGAAGCCTCTTCTCTAGCTATGTCTGCCAAAGAACGAGCATCTGCCAGAAGTCCTGCTACTGCCTGAAATGAGAATTGTCATCAGCTAGGTCAAACGTTCCTTGCAATAATTTATTAATAAAATCAATGTACAGAAGTCTAATTATGTGACTTAACTGTGATCTTTACTGAACTCTATGTATGACTACAAGTGAATTCAAGCGAATGAAATCGAGCTATTCATCTGCTAGCAAGCTCAAAACATGTCAATATGATTATATATTAATACAGTATAGAATTTTTCCTCTAGGTAAAGTCAATAACCAAAATTATCTTCACGTTAAATAGTGTCTTATGATTTGCCACCACTACACTAACCCAAACCATACTTCATATTATAAATATTCATATTATATATGAAGTATTGTTTATTATAGTACTTCATCTAATACTTCAAAAAAGACAACCACAGCAATATACTATTTTTTTTTCCTGTTTTGTATGACTACTTGGATTAGAAGCAAATCCAACTCTCTGCCTGATACTGGCGATGTCACTAGCAGATAGTTTCAGGCGTTTCTGTCACACAGTAACAACTACTTGATACCATCCTGACATTGCTATTACGGATTAGCCAGTAATCTATACGCCAGTCTTTACAGAATTCAGCTGACTCCCACACTGCTGAGAAGAGAGTCTTCTGGGAGTTGGACTCAATGATCCTTATCGGTCCCTTCCAACTTGAGATATTCTATGATCTTGTACGCAGCGTGTTTTCCCCTCAACACCTTATTTGTTAACTGCACAAAAAAAGGACGACTTCAACACTTGTGCTTAAATTTACATTCATGTTCAAACAACTGGAGTGCTGCAAAACATTTTTTAAAAGTTTAAAATGGTCTCAAAATATGTACATGTCTTCTATTTTAAATTTGGACTTAAATTCTATATGTGTGTGCAATCAAGAATAAATTACAGAAAACAGTAAAAAAAAATCCACTGGCATTTCCAACTATGTACACAAAAACATGAACATTACTTTCTTAATCTATCTATTATTGATTCTGTGATACATAGATCTCTACTTTTGAGGGGAGTCCCCTTCAAATTATGAAAAACTAAAGTAGCACCTTACCATTCCAACATGCCGATCAACATTAAAGAGACGTTTATTGGAACCCTCTTCATAAAGCTTGGACAGAACTAGTTTTTCTACTCCAAATACAACACCATCTTTGCATCTTATCCCAATTGCTGTACTGAAAGACAAGATAAATATAAGTTTCTCACACAGAACCGTAGTGTAAAATACATAACAGCGAATTGACAAAATACAAGAAAGAACGACATAATTTCCCCAGAAGTAGGTTTGTTACAACTCCACTTTAGCATTGAAGACAACAAGGGGGGGAAAAAAAAGCCAAAGCTCACTAAACCTACAAACATTTTCTTAAATCAAGGAGAAGGGGGCTGCCAAAAGTCCCTACCCAAATAGTTTTGAACAGACTATATGCAGCGGTGGCATTGTTTGGAGTGATGGCATAGCCGCTGCCCCGTCACTGAGCTGAAGAACACTAACATGAAAACCATGGATTGTTTAACCTCCCCTTTTGGTAAATTCCCTGCTGATCTACAAGATGTGACAACTCTTTCTCTAACACTCAAGAAGTGCATCATCAGGCATACATTACCAACCATGGCATGGACCACTACACAAAATACTTTCGGTGATCCTTATTTGGCAGCCTGCGGCTACAATCAGACACTTGGGTGATCCAGCCCATGCCTTGCTCATCAATCACCTCACTGCCGCTAGAGCACGGTTGGGATTTTCACTTTACAGCGTTCCTTTGCATATACTTGAGGGAAGAGAGATACTCTCAGAGAAGCTGATGTAGCTTTAGCAGAACTCGGATGTCCTCAGTTTCCCAAGGAATGTTTATGAAGTTATAAATTTACGAGGCCCTGAGCATGTCAGTCTTTCAGTGCCTCAATTCACATCCATAAAATGGGCTTTTAGATACTGCTACAGCAGCTCTACTACCGTAACACCTAAGCACCTTACACGTATTAATGAGACCTGCGATCAGATTTTGCCCCAAAGCATAGAATTTGTATTGCCTTTAACACACATTTACTGCCTGCCTTTTGCATTCTCCACCACATATCTGTTTCTAGCAAGCAAAAGTGATTCCTAGCAAGTGTGAGAAGTGATTTCTAGCAAGCAAAAGTGATTATACTACTTTTACACTTAATTTGAAGCCTCCTAAAATGAACCTAGGGACACAGTTGCTCAGAACTAATTTTAACAACATAATTTTATCTGCAATGCCATCCTGCTTGTCTAGTCCAATTACAGTGCTTTGAACAAGGCCAACAAACAGATAAGAGGTGCAAGTATTTGTATCTTACCTACTATTCTCCACAGCTTTCATAGCATATTCAACTTGAAACACTCTGCCATCTGGAGAAAACGTGGAAGCTGACAGGTCGTACTGAAGAAGAAAACACACTACTCAGAAAAAAACACAATTATATCCCAGTATTTCCAGAAGTTTATCAATTTAAAAATGCAAGACTGTCACCCGCAAGACATCGATGGCTATGCAGTACCAGAAGCAGGCTGCCCCCTGACACAAGACGCATGAACAGCAGCAAACACACAGTAACAACTACAAGAAGTCATGGCATCGGTGCTGGATACACGCACACTTCAAATCCCATCAATCTAGACGTTGCACGAGTCTGAAATCACCATGCATTATGCAATGCTTAAAACCTACAGGAACTTTCTATGTGCCTTTTAAATTTATTTTCTACTTCTTGAAAAAAGATAAGTAGATATTTAATAACAGGTATATATTTGAAATGCTTAGGAGTGTATCATGCACCTAGGTAGGCTCACTCCCTGCTGGCTGAGCACCACAGGAGCGCGGAGCTGCGGGTCGGGAACCAACGGCAGGCAAGAGAGCGCAGGAGCTCCCCGAGCTCCTGCTGAAGGACCGGCGGCCAAACCCAAGCAGCAGCCCGGCTTCACTCACGCCGAAGCAGTCCACGCCCGCGGTGGAAGGCGGTGGGAGCCCACGGCTCAGCAGCCACCCCCGCAGGCGGCAGGCCCTCGGCGACAGCCGGACCCAGGCCGCCCAGGCGGCTCGGCCAGCCCCCCGCCAGCCCGAGAAGGCCCCAGCGAGACCCGTGCCGCCCGCCCGAGAGCAGAACAAAGCGGCCCCTCCGCGGCAGCCTCGGCCGAACCACGGCCGCCCCCCGCTCCAGCGGCGGCGGAGCCCTCCGGGCCGGCTTTACTCCCGCACCACCCGAACCCGNCGGCGAGGCGGCCGAGCTGACAGGTCGCCCGCCCCCCGCCAGCCCCCGCGGCGGCCACGGTCCCGTGGGCGGCCAGGCCGCACTCACCCCGGTGCCGATGGAGCTCATGGCGGCGGCGCGCTCAGCCACAGCCGGACCGAGCCCCCCTCCCGCCCCAGCCTCGCTTCACGCTCCCGACAGCCCAACAACACGCGCTCCCATTGGCTCCCGAGTCGGCCAACCGGCGCCGGCCGAGAGCGCTTCCCGGGGCGGGTGGTGACATCAGCCCGTCATGTGGTGAAGGGTGTGTGGCGGGAAGTGGTAAAACAGCGCCCGGCTAGCTCAGTCGGTAGAGCATGGGACTCTTAATCCCAGGGTCGTGGGTTCGAGCCCCACGTTGGGCGTCTCGGTTTTGTCCTGTTTTGAAGAGCTCTGGGCGGGAAACCGCCACCTCTCGCGCCAGCCATCTCCGGGGCCGTGAGGGGAATTCACCCCTGCCCCGGGGGGGACTCCTGAAGGAGTAGCCTGGATATGTATGTGAGTGTAACAACGCGGTGTCAGAGAAATAAAAGAAGGTTTTGTAACTGATCTGGATGCAGGAATCAAATGTACATTAAGTACGTTTGCTGATGATAGTAAACTAGGGGGAGCTGTGGACTCCCTCAAGGGTGGAGAGGCCTTACAGAGAGATCTGGGTAGACTAGAGAGCTGGGAAATCACCCACCATATGAAATTTAACAAGAGTAAGTGCAGGATTCTCTACGTGGGGTGGCGTAATCCTGGTTATACATAAAAACCGAGGGACAAGAGGCTGGAGAGCAGCCCCACGGAAAGAGACCTGGGGGTCTGGGTTGATGGCAAGTTGAATACGAGTCAACAGCGTGCCCTGGCAGCCCAAAGGGCCAACCATGTCCTGGGGTGCATCAAGCACACCATAGCTAGCCAGTCAAGGGAGGTGATTGTCCCACTCGACACAGCACTGCTGCGGACCCAGCACGAGTTTTGGGTGCCTCAGTATAAGAAGGACATCAAACTATGGGAGTTTGTCTGGAGGAGGGTGACGAAGATAGTGAAAGGTCTCGAGGGCAAGACTTAGGAGGAGCGGCTGCAGTCACTTGGCTTGTTCAGCTTTGAGAAGAGACTGCTGAGGAGTGACCTCATCACTGAGGGTTGACCTCATCGCAGTCTACAGCTTCCTCAAGGGGGGCAGCGGAGGGGAAGTGCTGATCTCCTCTCTCTGGTCACCAGCGATAGGACATGAGGAAAAGGAATGAAGCTGCATCAGGGGAAGTTCAGGTTGGACATTAGGAAAAGGTTCTTCACTGAGAGGGTTTGTCAGTCATAGCACCAAGAATGTCAGAGTTCAAGGAGCATCTGGATGATGCTCTTAGTCATCTGGTTTAGTTTCAGGTAGTCCTGTAAGGAGCAGGGAGTTGGACTTGGTGATCCTTATGGGTCCCTTCCAACTTGAGATACTCTATGATTCTGTGAAAAGGGAGATGAGGGGAATGAGTTAAAGCCCCTTTCCCCAGAGACCAGCTCCCACAGATGCAGCACGGACACCAGGCAGACTGCAACGGGCTGTGCTCATGAATATTCCAAAATATGCCTCCTGTCAGCAGGACTCAGCTCGGCTGGAGCCGTTTGCTTGGCTAACACCAACCTTCAGGAACAGCATCCAGTCCAGAATCGGGAACTTCAGAGGAAAAACTTCCAGTTACTGCAGGGGTTTGTGTCTGTCACTGTCCTTCCTGATAAAACATTTGAGTTCACTGTGCATTTGTCTGCTGCGAGGATCCACGGATCCCTGCCATGCCAGGGAGGGAAGAACTACATTTAGGCTGGGGGAAAAAAAAAAAAAAAAGCCAAATCCCTTTCTACATGATAACACATTTCAGGTGTGACCTCTAAGGGCTAGTCGTTCTGAAAAACACGTAATAGTCTTTCCTCACCCCTTTGATGAAATAAGAATCCTGTTTCTGTCCTTAATGGGTCATGGGATGCTGCGCTTAAACCTGCCAGTAACATAGGAGTTAGGATTTCTGGTCGTGCAGTGTGAAAACAGCAGCTGTTGAAACTGTTCAGTGATGCAGAAACCCCACAGGCAAAGATTAGAGTGGGCAGAATGAAGACAAGGTGGTAGAACACGCCAGGCTTGTGAAAGGTCCCAGCGTACACACACACAGCAGTACAGAAATACCCCCGAAAAGGGAAGGGCTGAGAATATTCTGAATTTCCTCCACTGCAGTCTGCTGCAGTTCAGGAAAATGATGTCATTGCACCACCACGAACACAGGCTCCGTAGGATTTTAATCTCCCCTGCATATCCTTCCCACTGAGAACTACTTGCAGACATGAGTAATCCCTCCCAGCTCCACGGGACTCGTGCCGATGGCAAACTCTTCTCTCAGGAGCAAGCCTCGGTACGCTCTGGCTCAGTTCTTACTGAGGCAAGACACAGCCTGGGTCACGGAGCTGCATCCCAATTATTCAAATTATAAATGAAAATGAGCAGCAGAGCTTGGGTCTGAATATTCTTTACCCAGGCCCAAGGATGGCTCTCTGCACCTTGCCATGAAATAGCCCCTATTTACCAAGCCTGTAATCGCATCATAGATTGTTAAGAACAATTTGTAAGTTAAGAACAATTTGTAAGTTAAGAACAGGGATGTAGCAGGCTGGTCTCCAAAAACTGCATTTTTATCCATTTTGCTTTACTAAGCATAACTGTTGCAATCATACATACCTTCTGAAGTCACTCAGAAACCTACTGACAACCCAAATCCTTGCCAAAGACTGCTCTGGACGGGTCAACCTCATGCACTAAGCACTAGACTCCATTGTTCCTCCCTTGTTCAGCCCTGTAAGGAGAACCAGACCTCACCCACAGGTTTTCTTGCCAGAAGCAAGCTGCACCCTCGAGTCTCCTGCCCAGCCTCATGGGTGCTACACCTTGGGAGAAAGGCTATGGCGGGGCAGCGCAGCCGAGCAGCGTGTCACATAGCAGGGCCCTGCCGGAGGGGAACACTCTCCACTGGCACACAACCCCTTGGTCTCGCTGTGGGAGAGATAAAAAGGGCTTGGTAAGGGGGAACAAATTAGAGTGAATGTCCAAAACGCTCAAGAAAACGAGGGGAATGCTGGTATTTGAGGAATCTGCTGGGGAATTAACATCCCCAAGGATACTAAACCGTTCAAGGATTGTAGGCTCATAGAAGTAAGCAAGAGAAGAACCCTAAGGTGTAAAGGAATGCTAAATACCAGGCACAATGGGAACACACGCATCTAGC
This sequence comes from Balaeniceps rex, assembly GCA_013401315.1. Classification (NCBI taxonomy): domain Eukaryota; kingdom Metazoa; phylum Chordata; class Aves; order Pelecaniformes; family Balaenicipitidae; genus Balaeniceps; species Balaeniceps rex. The sequence continues at coordinate 306,395 of VYZW01020409.1, read as the reverse complement.
TATAGCGTTTAATCCATTTTTCCAAGTCCAGGCCTGACAGATAGAACACAGCACCGTACATTTTGAAGAATCTGTTTCTGTGTCACGGCATACCATTCTCATCCTCAGGCTGCCACAGAAAAGCTCTCGTGCATGGCAGTTGCAACTTGTTTGACCTGGAAACCCAGAAAGTGTTTGGACTGGAGACTCTCACATCAGTGGAAAGAGGCACTGGCCAGGCCCCATCGTGCTTTGAGGACTAAGGAATGATCTCTAAAAGACCAACCTCATCCCAGGACTATAAAACAACCATTAATAACTACTCACAACCATGCCCGTTTATTTTTCTATGCTGTCTGCGTAAACAGCCACACAGCTCATTTGAAGTAGGAAAAAGGCAATTTAAAAATACACCCGCCAGCACCTCTGGAGAGAAATCATCCATGGTAATACTACCGGAGCACTGTTACCAACTAGCAAAGTCTCGCCTATGACAGACTAACACTTTAAGCAGCGATTCTTGGATTTTGTTGGTTTTTTCTTTAATTTGAAAACCATTAAGATAAAGAGGAGTGTGTCCTACCGTGTGCCAACTAACACCATATGTTAAGGTAAAGCATATATGAAACGGAATGACAAAATCATGCAGAGTCTTACTTAAATGCCATAGCACACTGCCCTGTGTTAAGTTTCACCACAAGAACATTTCTTTAAATATATGCTCAACGTCAAGAAACGTGCTTCAGGAACCACAGCAGGTGGTTAGCAGACAGCACGGGAAACAGGTCACAAAAAGCATGTTTGTGGCAATAAAACGCTCCACCCCCCCAATAATTTTATAAACATGTATCTCCCCAAATCTGAGATAAACAATTACTCCTCAGAGTAGGATTTAAACATCAGTAATCAACAGATAGCAGCAGGGTCACCATTTAGTCAGTGAGTCAAGTTCAGCATGTTGCCGGCAAGTTTATGGTACCTGAGGCCAGTGGAAACCCCTCTCCCACAATGCGATGCTGCTGAGACGCAGTGGCACTGCCTGCAGCGCCCACCGGGAGCCACAGCTCCACATAGAAAGTTAATTCACAGCAGTATTATGGAAGGATAGTGAGAATCATGACAAACCAAAACCAGCAGCACTAGCAGCAGAATGGAAGTGTATGTGTTTGTTTTCCCATGGGAGTGCTCCTTCTCCTTCAATATGTAAAGTTAAAGCATTGCTAAGAGCCTATTAATTAGCCAACAGTTCCTAAATGTAGTGTTAATAGCCAAATGGACTTTTTTGGGTTTTTTTCCTTAAGCAATGAACTTTGTGTTGCATTTTCATTTAATACATATTGCTGTGGGACAGTGAAGTGTAATACTTCTGATGGTGGGAAGGAGGGCAAAGAAGCGACTTCTGAACTTGACATTTCAGTAAGAGATTCGAGATTTCCTTGTATGCCCACTTATCATTGATAAGTTGAATCACTTATCATTGATGGTTGAATTCTTTCTTGGAGGAGAGATACTGCGAGAGTTTTTAGCTCAGCACTATGTGAGAACTACAGGCCAAAGAGTTCTCTGCTAAAACTCTCAAAACAGGACTGCGTCCAGGGGAAATACTGCTCCAGCACAGAATTTGGCAGAAAAGCTTCCGTAGATATTTCCCATAGTAGACCGTCCTTCTTTCTTCTAAGCATATTTAAAAATCAAAATATCTTAAAACAAATTCTCTCAACAATGTAATTTACTGTACAGATAAATAACAAACAACTCATAGGCTACAACTCATGACGGTACAGAATTTCTTCAGAAGAGGACAAAACATCATAGTAGTTGCCAGAGTTAAGTTTTTAAACTATAACTGAACATGGTTTTAAATAGTGTTAGTACCTATCACCATACACCCTGAAGACATCCACATTGTTCATATTTAATAGTGTTACACACAAATTACTTAATACAGAAAAAAAACCCAATGCATATATATGTACTTGAAATAGATGAGGAGAATCCTTGTGTAGCATTTAGGTGCTTATTTCTCAGTAGAAAAGGCCCTCTTCATCAATGGTGGGGGTGCTTTTCCAACATCAAACATCATTTCCAGTGGAGGATTATTAAGACAGCACCAGTCAGGTATGCGGCCTGTCTGGCTGTAATATTCTCTGGACACAGACCTGCTCCCAAGTATGTCCTGAAGTGCTCCAAAAATGGCTCCTACATT
>VYZW01020409.1:280613-297113 GCA_013401315.1 Balaeniceps rex | reverse complement strand
TGGAATGGGCTTGTAAGAAAAGTGAGTGTTAACTATAGAACTCATCTTAAGTCATAGAACAGGTTTCTTATTGTCTTTGAAAAGAAATTAAAGAAACTAAAACACAGCTATTTGAAATATTGTATAAAGACTTGAAGATGTGAACAACGGTGTCAGAAAACCCATAAAAGCATGCCTTGTGACAACACACTGTTGCACACAACCTCACAGCAGAGGCTATTTAAAACACTCTCCCCAAAGCAATGTGGAAACTCGAGTCAAAACTACATGAGAATCACTTCCTTCTTCGAGAATTCCATAAATCAAGTTTCCTAGATAGTAACAGTTCCTTTAATGGAACACCTTGAAGTGTGAGTTAAATCAGCAATTTCAGTAAATCCTGCATTTAAGGGCAACATAACTGATACTTAGCCCAGAGAAAAGTTATAATATTGACCCTGTATTAATATGCCACTCTTATTATTTGCACTAAATGGAAATACTAGCCAGAGAGATTTACCCTCACATCAGTATTAGCTGGCTTCTTAACAAGTTACAAAGTCTCTCCATCGAAATACGACTTTCCAAGTCACAAGTCATTTTCGACAACCAATTTTGCGTGGGAGTGCTTTATCTGAGACATTTTTTTTTTTCCTGTAAGGGGATTAGGGAAAAAAACCCAAATCACTCAAATCTTTCAGCAACTTCAAGTCATCAGAAAATTTTATCAATAGTAGGAAAGAATTACGCAGAAGTTTAAGATTAGTTGGCAAACTGTGTTGTGTAAGCACAGTGAAGAAATACTGCAGACAAACTCGTTTCACCACTTTTTATAGAAGAACCTTAGCCTTTATTCTATCTGAATTGAAGAAGTATGGATTCACCTTCCAAAACATTTTCCGTTAGAACTAAGCAAGAATTAGGTTCAGGCTTTTTTTCAAAAAGACTGATTAAGCAGAGAAGATAATAAATTTCAGGTAAGCTCTTATCTAAATGAGAACAGCCAGAGGTTAGATCACATGCTAGGCAAAGATATTGACTCTGGTAGAAGTCATGAGATTTTCTAACAGAGCACTAACAAGTGTTTAAATACAAATTCTGGCTTCAGGCAGCACTCAATGGAGATTATTGGATCTGTCTGGAACAGTGTGATGCAAGCTGTATTTTCGTACAAGCCAGAGAAACCTTTCGGATTCTTGTTAATAGCTCCTGTTTTGTGGCCTCATGAAGAGTCAGAATGGAACAAAACCGGCCTTTAGTCCAATCTCCAAGCCCTGCTTCCCCAGACGACCATCAGCTTTTTTGCATCTTCTTTCTGCCTCTCTCATTATTCTGGCATTATTTTCATTTCTTTGTCCACATCTGGTAGTGATTGTAAGTAAAATTTCTACCAGCAAGTGCTGCGCTGAGCACATACAGTAGTTATGTAAAACACGTACCTCAAAATGCTTGAAAAGGACTTTTGTGAGCGTGTCTCTGAAGTGTGAAGGGCACAAGACGGATTCTATGATCACAACACGGCGGTCTCTGGGATTCACTAGCAGATGCCTAAAAAAGGCAAGACGTGTAAAACAAAACTGGTAAGCTTAAGCACGTATTATGAGACCTACCTTATTTTCATATTCCACGCTCCTCAAAAATCCTAAAAATTTGCATTTAGATAGCATTTTCTACAGCAGATCCCAAAGTCTTTTTCCCCAATTTATAAAAAACAGCACTTTTCTAAAAGTAAGTTAGGAAACTGAGTTACAGAAAACAGGTTATAGAGCTATCTGCCAGCAGGCTGTAGTTCTGAATATCTGATATACATTTCCAAATCTATATAAAGAATTGCAAAAATAGGCATGCCTAATAGCCATTAATGGCTTGTCCAGTGTCATACAGTGCGTCCATAAAAGAGGAATAATGATGATCCAGATGTCCTGATTTCAGTGGAAGAAGATGGAATTGTCCTGATTTCAATCACAAAGCGATGATGAAGGACGGGGGCCGGGGGGGGACACAACACACACCAGAAGATCTGAGTCACAGAAATTAAGTACTTGTTTCCCTGTGTCAAGTGATGATTTTTACTGGGTAAAAATAAGAATTGGAAGTAAAGAGAAAAGACTAAGTCCAGCTTCATTATTCACTAATGAAATTCACTAAAATTCACTAAAAATATTACTGAGGTAAAAATATGACACAGGTTAAGATTCCTTCTTCCAAACCACTGTCACGTGGAGAGTTCTGCACCGATATAAGATGACCTCCAGCCCTACCAAAATCAGTACAACTCCTTAGGTAATGACCTTCCCCTATCGAGTCCTTTATGAGTGCCACAGTTAAAAGGCAACTTATCAAATACTTTTTATTTCTAGAGAGCAACTGATGCTGCAGGACACTCTTTGTAGTATAACTTGAATCTCAGCACTACTGAATTTCTCCTGCAAGAACAAAGCCAGGCAGCCACCTGCAAAATCCTGTTTCTGTTTTCTTATTCAGCTAGACAGAAGTCTCCAGTCACACTTCTAACACCTCAGCGTACTCAGAAAAGAGCCGCAGAAGGCTTGAATAACTAACATCCAAGTATCTCTTACCTGAAATACAGCATATGGATAAATTCCTTCAGATACGAATACAGCTCTTCTGTATTAATATTATACTGAACAACTTTGACAGGCTGTTAAGTAAAAATATCGACAGTCAGCTTAAATACTAGGCAGTGATTATATATAAAGAAATATATATGAGATATATATGAGATAATATATTATATCTGAACACGTATAATCTGACATATATAAAGAAATACTCACTCTTGCCTGATTTGCTCTATGTCCTTAACAGTGCAACTCACCCTGTAACTAAACTCCAGAGTTTATTAATGCTAGTTTTTTGTACTGGTGACTTATCTCAACATTAGTTTTCCAAAGCCATCCTCTACTGGAGAGGAGTGGGGGGAAGCATAGCTAGGCAAATAAATTTCTCAATAAATGCCCCAAACATAAGCTGCGTGGCTGACGAGTACCAATTAATATTACTGTTGGTATCACACTTACTTGTATCTAGTTACAATCTTTTAATAGCCCCAGTCGTAAGATAATGAAAAATAGCTTATGATGGACAGAAAACGCATCTGCAAATGCTTTCTATACCATAACATACCAAAAATTGTAAAGGTAAAACAGGTCAGGTAAAATAGTTTACCTTAGCAACATCAGGTTTCTTTATTTCACTCGGAATAATGCATCTTGGTCCCGTTTCTCCTGCAAAACCACACCTAAAAGAAAAATGTTGAAAACCTTATCGCTCGAAGTCACTACTTAACATACTGGGCCGAGAAATCATCAAAGAGTAATTAATTACGGATATTTCTGTGACTGCAAAGAGGTGTTTTGCATATAGCTTTTCTATCTAGCCATTCTGAATGAGAAAGATTGTATATATTTTTATTGACTCCTCCTCAGCTGCATTAAACAAAATGAGTTTTCATCACTTCTGTAAGGACTGTAATGCTTGACTCTGACGTGCCTCTTACCTTCCATCGAGTACAGTTTTCTGCTTACAAACATCTACCTGCAACCTTCCTTACTGCCTATCACACTTCCAAAGACAGACCTTCCTGCGTCCTCCATATGGGCCCACAGTTTCCACTGAAGTGAACACAGGCAAGATTAAGTTATCGTGTCCTCTTTAAATCCTCATTTTCTGTGACATTTAGAAGAAACAAGAGACAAAGACTTCATGGCCATGATCACGCAGGTCCTGTGGTCCATTTCACTGCTGACCAACACCATTCCATCGACGCTTTTTTCCTATTTCCAGCATGTTTAATACTTTGAAATACATTCCCTTCACAAGCACCCTGGGTGATTTAAGGCATTACTGCCTCAAGATGACTGCTTACTACTCCAGGACTCCTGACAAAACATGACAGTTCTGCATCCAACTTAGACGCAACATAATAAAAATAGCAGCAACTCCAAAACAAACTTTTTGGAAACCCGTCCGGTTTTCATAAAGAGATTGCACCTTAAAAGACATAAGAACCATGGACTGAAGAAGGCAAATGAAAAACAAAAGAAATTCAAGATTTGATTTTAAGTAACTCAGTGCCACTCCCACTAAGTACAAACATCAGAAGAAAACTATGGTAAAAAACACTACATAAAGCCGCTGGAGTTCAAGTACTTTTAATGCGAAAGGTCAGCTAATACTTTACTTTGGTATTTGGCAACTGTCAACATGTTTCTTCAGCTCATTCCAGAAAAATCCTAAAAATAGACATAATTCAGAATCTTTTTCTTTGGTTTCCCAAACACAGACGTGTGCAGTCCCAGTGTGCATATGCAGTTGTCCTTGCCTGTCATCCTGACAACTTTTGAACTTTTGGTTAATTGCAGCCTTATTTGGAAAAGGACAGATATCTCTCATATAATTAAGTAGCTATCTCTTCTACAAGAATGAAGGTTGGAAGGAGACCCTAAACCCACACTATTCAGGGGAAATGTTTTTGCATGAGAACATTTTGTTAGACAAATACTGCCCATGGGATAAAATCTTACAAGTGCCCCTAATTTGGGAAAAGCTTGCAATCAGCGACCCAACATGAATCCACAAGAAGCCACTCGTGGAATCACTTGTTTCCATCCATGAAGGCTTTGTTAAATCCTTTCCATAACCACGCTGCCGCAATTTCCAGGTAACGAAGCCTGCCTGCTGGTCTGCAATTACATGGTCACTTGAAGAAAAAGCAAGCACAACTGAATACAAAACCAAGTTTGGACAAGAAACTCTGTTCCTGCGACTCCTGCCTCTGTGGACAAGCAGAGACACCCTCAGGGCTTTAAGCAGGTAAATGCATCCACACGGACACAGCCACAGACATGGGCCTAGCCTAGGAAGAGCGACATATATTTGAAGAGGTGCTTTTGTTGCAAGATAATCTTTTTATCTTTTTGCAAGCCACCTCTCCAAACAGGCTACTGAAACCCGGGGAGCATTTCCAGAGTATTTTAAACCGAGACATGGGGCCGGATTGCTTAAATGGCCCCTTTTCTGCAAGTTTTATGCGTCCCTGGGACACGAAGACAACGGGGTATTTTGACATGGGGCGGGCAGAGGCACCGCTACATTTTTGGCCCACGACACAAACACTAAATACTGAGTATTTCTCCTTCCACCTCGAGTTACGCTGGTTTTTGTACCTAAACCACCCCGTTAAAAAATAAGGTTGTTATTGTCGGCTTTGTACATCTCAGATCACCACAGAAAGGGGGTGAGGGGGGAAAAAACCCCACACAATCATTCATCCCGACGGCAGGCCCGCCCCGCAGCCGCGACACTGGCTCCACGGCGAAGCCTGTCGCGACAGGAAGGGGGCAGGCGGGGCGGGGAGCGCGGCGCCACTCACTTAGTGAAGGCCTCGCCCAGGTCTATCACCACGGCAGTCTTCTCCCCGCCGCTGCCCAGGCCCTCGTAGAGCGGCATCGCGGCCTCCCGTCACCTCAGGCGGCGGCGCCACGGGCCCTTCCTCCCGCCCGGCGCGGCGCGATGGGGCCTTCCTCCTCCACGACGCGACGGGCTGCCTCGGCGCCTGTCCGCACACCCGCCGCCCTGCCGCCCTCCCNGCCGCGCTCCCGTGAGGAGGCCCGGCCCCGGGCTGCGAGGGCGGCCGCGCTCCCGTGAGGAGGCCCGGCCCCGGGCTGCGAGGGCGGCCGCGCTCCCGTGAGGAGGCCCGGCCCCGGGCTGCGAGGGCGGCCGCGCTCCCGTGAGGAGGCCCGGCCCCGGGCTGCGAGGGCGGCCGCGCTCCCGTGAGGAGGCCCGGCCCCGGGCTGCGAGGGCGGCCGCGCTCCCGTGAGGAGGCCCGGCCCCGGGCTGCGAGGGCGGCCGCGCTCCCGTGAGGAGGCCCGGCCCTGGGGCTTCTCCTACCCGAGCAAAATGGCAGCTGGTCAAGCGTAAAGCCGTGCCGTAGGGATGGGTTAATCAACACAGTTGATGGCTGAGGGGCCAGGCACGGCCCGCCTGCGCCATCCAGCCTTGCATCAAACTTTCTTGTCTCCTCCCACAGCTGACCCAAAGCCCTTGCGAAAGCTTAAACCCACCGTGCGCCCTGCGGTGCGTGCTCTGCCTGCTGCGGCATTTAACGCAAGAGCCATTTAATACAAGGCTGAATGTATAGGTATCCTTAGGGTACCATGTCCTTCCCCTCAAACAGAAATAAAATAGAATCATAGAATCATAGAATGCTTTGGGTTGGAAGGGACCTTTAGAGGTCATCTAGTCCAACCCCCCTGCAGTGAGCAGGGACATCTTTAACCAGATAGGTTGCTCAGAGCCCCCTCCAACCTGACCTGGAATGTTTCCAGGGATGGGGCCTCCACTGCCTCTCTGGGCAACCCCTTCCAGTGCTTCACCACCCTCAGTGTAAAACATTTCTTCCTTACATCCAGTCTAAATCTCCCCTCCTTTAGTTTAAAACCATCACCCCTTGTCCTGTCACCACAGGCCTTGCTAAAAAGCCTGTCCCCATCTTTCCTCTAGGCCCCCTTGAAGCACTGAAAGGCCGCACTAAGGTCTCCCCGCAGCCTTCTCTTCTCCAGGCTGAACAGCCCCAACTCTCTCAGCCTGTCCTCGTAGCAGAGGTGCTCCAGCCCTTGGAGCATTTTTGTGGCCCTCTTCTGGACCCCGAAATGTCTCAGGGCAAAAAAGGCTGATCTCCTCATAGGTCTAAGAGAGTGCTGATTCAGAGTGATGATAGGAGTTTGCAAATACGGTGAGGATAGGAATAATAAATAAACCCCACCATGGTAGCCCGTGCTTTCAAGACTGGGTCACCTGTGGCTGGCACAGAGGTGGTAGAAGACCAGCAATGGTGGGAGTTGACTGGTAGGACGCAAGTGCCAGGAATGTAATTTGCATTAGTTCAACTTTAGCTATTTTCATGAAAGCGTATTGTTGTGCCAATACAGCTGGGTTTTTCTTCATCTGTTGTTTGTTTTTTTTTTTTTTGAAGGGGGGAAGTTATTGCTGTTCGGACTTTCGTAATCATAGAGCCACACCATAAGACACACTTTGCAAAGTTCATGGGAATGCTGTATTCTCTCAAACCCTCACAAAATGACAGGCTGTCAAAACCAAGATCTTGGTTTTGGAGCGAAGAAAAAGCTGCTTTTGTGCACAAGTGTGTATGTGCCCACATATTACAATGAAAGACTTTGACCCAGTGTTGAGGTTTTAATCCCATCAAGGTTAGGAAATGTTAAGTTTTTCTGAATAATCTTCATCTCTGCATTACAGCTAAATGTCAGCTCTGCTACAGGTGAGGTCAGTCACAGCTTGTTTACAAGTTAAGTTATTCAAAGTGTCTGAAATACGCAGCCTTGCTTAGATGGTCTTGCTGTTTCTGGTCTGTAACAGCCACATCATGAAAGCCCTTTAGTGTGAGTTTGTCAGAATGGGTTCTGTAGGTACCTCAGGACATGGATGGAGAGACAGTTATCCAAAAACAGACTAAAGAGAGGAAAAGTACGTGCCAAAAGGCAGCACGTGAAAGTCCTCTGAGAATTAATAAGCCCCACAGAAATATACACAGAACACCAAGAGTTTGCTGCATCCCTGCAAGGCCCCCAGCATCAGCGATGGGTTGTCTAACACTGACTGCATCCACAAAGGCAGTTGTCTCTTGGCTGCTGTGAGCCGAGAGGGACACCGGGATTATCTATACACCCGATGCAACGAGGCACTCTTTGAGGGACTTTGTGAACACCCACCCAGAAGTCATTGGCGCATCAGTACGAGCCTCTGTTTCTGGGTAAAGAGCTGGGGTTGGCCTTCCAACTGTTGCTCGGGCTGGAAAACTGAGAGCATGTGTGCATGAGTGAAGTGTGTAATTAGTTATCGGCTGTTAATAACAACAGCCGGACTCTGAGTAAGAGCTTAGTCAATAAAAGGTGTTCTAATGAATATTGTTTGTGGTATGTGTCTCCCTGTGACTTGATCCCCTAGCTGGGAAAAGAGAGTTTATAACAGGTGTTGGCTAGTGTAATGAAAATTTGGGATCACTTGAGAAAGAGATTCCTAAGGTAACGCTTATCCCACTCCCAACAACCACCTCCTTTCCCCTACCTATCTTTCCCTTCTCCTTTCCCCACAGTAACCACACCTGTAAAATCAGCTGCTCTTTAGGCGTTTTATGCATGCCCGGGAATGTAACTACGGCCTCGATCACTTCTCCAAAAGATCTGCCACAGTGTATTTATACCAGCTCAGTGCGCGGCACCCATTTCTTCTTCAGGGAACCAAAATAAATATTGAAAAAGCTCTTAACTGTTGAGTGGGGTCTAGGCATTTGCTCATTGCCAGACAGGCAAGCCCAAGAGCTCATACGCACAGGAGGACAAGGGCACTAATGAAGCAAGAGGATTTCAAGGCAGGCTGTCGTGACACTGATGTGCTGCTCTGTTGCCACTGAACCCAAACTCCCTGAGCCGTGAGCCGCTGTAGCAGGTTGTAGATGCTGTGCTTTTCACGTACTCGGCGGCAGTGCTGTTTGCCCCACATCCACGCTTTCTGTTTAAGATCTGTGGAAGGTGGAGGTGTGTGGGAGAGTCGGACGATGAGTGGGAGTGATGTGAGACACCGAAAGCTGTCGCTGACGCCATCTGCTCTGTCGCCTGAGCAAACCTCTGCACTAGCCCATCGTTGGGACTAACAGCTCTACGTAACCGCTTTCTCTTCTGCTTCTGTCACAGCCTTGTCACCTTCCCCCCTTCTGGTCTCCCTAAAGTCACCTGGGTCACAAAGTGGGGTCAAGGGTGTAGAGCTGAGAAGAGAAGGTCCGTGTGTGTGCGGAGCAGGAGCGCAGACTGGAGGAGCTGAAGCAGATGGGGCACGCTGGAAGGGCTCTGTATATCTGGAGGACATGTGAGGAATCCAGGCAGTGCGGAGGGAATGCAAGAAAGGTGTGAAGAAGGGGAACTCTGCAGTGACAAACTCAGGGGAGGCTCCTCGCAAAGCCCTTACTTCCCTCATAAATCCCTTATATCTCTCCTTCAGATCCTATCCCACGACTCAATATGAGCCCGTGCACTCTTCATACGACCCATCGCCGGCTTCCCATCCTGCCAGATACCCGTCCTTGGAGAGGAAAACTGAGGAGCAAGAGCAAGGCCATAGTGGTGATGTGAGATGCAGAAACAGTGACGGGACCAGCACACAGCCAGTGGGTTCTGGAGGAGGAGGAATCATTGCCAAGGCAGCAGCGGAGGATGCCGATACATGAAAAAATAAACAAACAAAAGCCTGTAGCAATTAAACGCTCCGACACAGAGTTCAAATCGCCTTACATTTTGTGTGGCTTTATGTTTTTAATTTTTTTTTTTTTTATGATTAGTATTTTATGCCCTTCCAGAATATGGAAATGCAGCTGAACTTTAAAGCATATGAAAACAACGATGCCCGAAAATATGTTTAAATGTCATTCTCACAACAGAGCTTTAACTCTGCCGTGTTTGAGCAATACCCCAGTGTACCAAGAGTACACGCTCAGTTAGAATTACGCCTGACTGAGCTGGGAATTATGTTCAAGAAGCTTTTCTCTGCTTGGGCTTTCTGTCAGGGAAATGATCCCAGAATTCCCCAAGTTACTACCTGGAGTGCTGTCTGCCATTGCTGGTTCTTTCAAGGACAGCAGGAGGAAAGCCGTGTGGTTACTGTGCCTGGTGAGAATGTGCTCTTGCTGACTCGTGAATTTTCATTCTTTTAAATTCTGTAAAATGCTCCTGAATAGCTCTGTGACAGGGGCCTTACAAAAGGTGTAATGTAATATACTTAATGTTGTTGCTCTTAAAATACCTGAAGTCTAAAAATTGGAGTACAAGTTTAGATAATATAAGCACGATGTTTTCATCACCTGTTTCATCCCCAAATCTCACCTGTTTATGATATCTTACTGTGCCATAATTACATGTTTACAACACTATGCTTATGTTTTAAATTCAGTGTTTTAGGTAAAAAGAATTACTTAGATATGTTTTACAAAAGTCACGGTCCCTACTTGAAATACACAGCCCATCGCTTCCTCCTAAATGTATTATCGCTGGGTTAGGAAAGATCAGAGTTTACTGCTAATCACATCACCGTCTTTATAGTACATTGGAAATCTTTTCTTAAATTACATTAATCAATCACAGTTAACATGAGTTCTGAAATGCAAGCTGCAGCTTCAAAGTGGCTTCATTTAATGGATGGGCTTTCCAGCGCCTAGCAGTTATTGATAATAGAAGCCAGAGACTTAGAAATGTGCCAGGGTTTCATAACACAATCCATCCACGCCGTGCTGGTTTAATCAAGGAAGCTGCTTGCATAACGTGAAAAGCGCTCGCACTCTCCCAAATATGTAACTGTTGAAGAAACAGATGGTGATGCTAACCCGTAAGAAGCAGGCTCTAAATACATTCACGATAACAATATAAATGAAGATCATTATTCACAGTCTAAGGAGATGGTAGGACAATTAAGCCAGCTACTAAGCAGAAGGTCGAGGGGAGTAAAAAGCAGGATCTCCCTAAAACAATAACAAATTATTCCCTGAATGCAGCCAGTTCCTGCAACTCTTGGAAGCAGTGGTATCCTCTGACAAGCAAGGAAGAGGTCACATAAGTATTTAAAAATACAAGAAATTAACAGTAGCCCATTGAAATCAGTGAAAACTCTCTGATTTAGACCAAATTTATAAGACAGTTCCTTTTGGCTAATGCAGTCCTTTTTTTTTTTTTTTTCAAGACCCTGTTGGTATTCAAGCCACTGGCAGCGAAAAATCTTTTCGACTCTCGTGCAGGCGCGTTATTGTCACAGAGCAGCACCGTGCGCTCGTCTGCAAGGAGTGGTGGTGAAAGCGATGCCGGTGCCTTGAGGTGGCAGCTACAGAACTATCCCGGAGGGTTAAAAGGGAATGTTTTTCATAAAGAAAATGACTTTTCTGTACGAGTCCTGAAATACGGCAGCTCTCAGTTGAATTAATCCCCGCAGTGCGCTTGCGAACATTGAAAACATAAAAGAATGTGTCCTGCAGCATAAACACTGCAGGCCCGAATGGGTACGGCAAGGAGGCATCACGCCCAGCTAATATTCTGTTCCCTTGAATGCCGAAATGCCTGGCTGGACCCCTGCAGAGACTTGGATTTCAGCTGAACCCTATGCATATTTCAACAGCAAAGCATTATTATTTTTTCTTGGTCATCAAATAAACAGTCTTTTGTGTCCCTACATTGGATGGCTTTGTCTGTGTACTCGCCTTGAAGCCTCCCTAATCCCTACATGCAGGCTAACTGAGGCACGTACCCAGTTTTTCTCACAAAATTAGATAGTTGCATACTTAGGGCCAGCTTTAGACATAACAAAAGAGCAATTGCTCGGAGATCTGTGTAGCTTCTGGAGTTCGCAGAGTGTCTCCTCACCTTTTCCCAGCACGTGGATTCAAGGGGATCCACTTATCAGCTCTCCAAAAGGAGAAAGAAGAAGAAAGCCCGTAGTCTTTCTGCTCCTTGGGGTTCTGTTAGCAGCTGGACCTGGTTCCTGCTGTAGGATTTCAGCTTAATTGATTTGAATATTTCCAACACAAAAAGGTGTATTTCTCTGCTCATAACCATCCCAAAAGTTGTCCGTACTGCCCTAAAAATCCCCCCGAAGGGAATAATGGAAACACTGGTGGTGTCTGGATGGAGAGCATTACTGTTTCACACTAAAACGCAGTCCACCTCCCCCCCATGTGCTACCCCTGGTAGCCCCTGGTACCGCGTGTTACCCACGGCAAAGCCCCCGCTCGTCCCTGTATTTGGGGGCTTTCAGCCCCTCTGCGTTGGGTTAGCGAGGGCTGTACTGTGACCGATGGAGTGGCAGTACTGAAACTGCGCTTCTTTAAAACCTGTGGATTCAGGGGTTTGGTTTGACTTCAACTTTTAAGAAGCAAAAGAAAGGTGAAGTTTTCAAAGTCCCTGTGGGTATCATCTGAACAACTATATTTAAGATGATGGAGAAGCAGCGGGTTTCATGTCAGAACAGTGCTTAGGGTTAGCTTGCTTTGGGGTGGTGTGTCAAGTGCTTTTTTTATTGTCAGCCTAATTTTGTAGCGGAGTATGTAGGACGGGGGGAAAAAATATCCAAGCGCTACAGGGAATTGACAGATGGTTCACGTTTTAGCTGAGACTCCAATATGCACGGGGATGGCTTCCTCAGCACTTTATTTCTGGGAAAATTGTAATATGTGGTGTACTCTGATATTAACTGCATTGATTTTGTTAAAGGATATGAAGAAGAGTGAGGGCTGTACCGTGATTCGGTTATGGAGGCAAGCATTGGCCCTCCTGGGCTGTATTCCCAGAGCAACTGCAACTCATTCCCGTGACCTTGGACCAGTCAGCAAAAGCCTGGTTCTGCTCTGAAAAGTGACTGTGTAAAAATGGCACTTTCCTGCTCAGCAGATCTGGTCGCTGTGCGCTCTCCAAGTCACATCTGCTGACTTTAGTGACAAAAATAAGTTTTTACGGCTTTCCTGCTCTGCGAGCACTGCAGAACCACGAGAGCTGGGGAAGCAGAAGCTGGATCCTGTGCCTCCTGGTAGGACTAATTACTATAAATCACAGCCAGCAGCAGGGCTGCACTTGGCCTTGCACAGCTTTTCTGTTAGTGCCAGGGGTGAGGAACGTGGAAGAAAGGAATCCAAGTTGATTCTTTTGATTGAGGTTCGATTGCAGATGGCATTTATCGGGTTTGCAGTTGGAGGAAAAAGAAATCTGTTCATCTCTAAGATGATTACATTTGAAATAATTGATTGGCCATAAACTTCCTGATACCTTTTTCAAAGTAGACTCATTTTAAACATAATTCCCTCCCTAACAGGGGATACTGTTCTCACTTTCCCTGATTTAGACTCTTTGCTACTCCATTCCAGTGACTGCTGTTTAATGGGAAGAGCAGGTCCCCTTAAAACAGGTGATACCAGCTGATGTAAAGGTGAACTGTGTGATGGAGATGTGCACTGATTTATGTGCTGGATGTCCCCAATATTCAATTTGGGAAAGTCATTCAGCAGCAAAATTAGTGGTAACTATTTTAAAATTGCCTTTACCTTCTGTGGCATGTCCTGACATACTTAGGATAGCTTATATCATGTCATCACCGATGCCAGGAGTAATATCATCCGATGCAGTATTCTGATGTCAGGACAATGTTTTTTTAGCTCATTGTATACGTACAAAATGCGTCTTCATGTAAATTTTTAAGTGACCCAGTCTCTTAATTAGGACATCTTATTTGTACTTTTTGGTTTGTGCAATAAGGCTGCAACAGGAATATCACCTTTTAAAGAAACCCACTGTATTATATTATTACCTTATACAACAGAGTTTGCTGTTATAATAATACACAGATCTTCTAAGGGACTCTTATAAAAAATAGGTGGTGTTATTTCCATTTTACAGCAGGGGAAACGAAGGCAAAGAGCAGTGAAGTTCGGTTTTGAAAGTCATCTAACAAGTCAGAGCTGGGAATGGGACATGAGTCCCACGCTCTTTCCCAGCTACGCTACCCGCGTGGAAGAATAAACCAGCTTACATCTGAATTTAATCTCTGAATTTCACCTGAGGGGGTGGGAATTCTTTGAAGGACGGGACCGGTAGAGGATTGCATGGAAACGTCTCGAACCAGAGCATTGGTAAGAAGGGAAAGGAATGGATTTTTCTTAACTTGCTGTGGAAGTGGGGCTGGTTTTGCTTGGTTACGTATACGCCCTGTGGCATACTGAACTGAGTTAAAAATCAGTATCTCCAATTAATAAACCATAGAAATGAAGAACAAAACAGTGCTCTCTGGTGATTTGTGATTTCTGCCTCTTTCATCATGCCTCCTTTTTTCAGTCTGCAGATTTTTTTTGTTGATAACGCAGAAGCCTGTGATTTTGGCAGGTTATGAGGGGTAGAGAAACTTGCAGTGTATGGGGAATTTGCAATTTCAGACAGGGAAAAAAACAGATAACCGGCTATTTTGGTAACAGTCATTATCAGTGAAATATTTAACCTTGAGAGTATACAGTGCCACTCTGGGTTCAGAGTCAGTCAATGGCAAGGGGGCAGCGAAGACCTCTCCAATCTATTAAGCGCCCTGCGTGCCTTAGAGAACAGTAGAGCATCGGTTACACGTGCTTTACATTTTAAATAACTTCCCTCAGAATTTTAAAGGTTAGATAGAAAAGGGGTTGACAACAATATCCCTCATTCTGAATCCCAGGTCAAGTGTTAGGGGTGAATTTTGTAGCTGCTGAAGCCAAGCCTCTGGCTTGAGCCTGGCAGACTCATCGCCGACGGCTCTGATTTCTGGCGGGGGGGGTCTCTGTTGTCCTGCCCCTCTCCCTGCACACGGATGACTGAGCGGCTTGGGAATCAATCCCTGACCCGCCACGACGTGCAGTGCCGCACTGGAAAATAAACCCTCATTGATTTCGGTTTGCTGCAGAATCCGGCTACGCCGTTCACTTCAGAGGTGGCACCTCCTCCACGGCTGAGCCATCCCCTTCTCCGTCAGAGCCCTCGGCCAGAATGAAACGGGCGGAACAGGAGATGAACCTGCGGAGAGTTTTGGGTCCCTAATCTGGGAGTTAATGGTGTTTAAACTGGCCACAAAAATGCAGTTCTTATCTCTTCCTTCCCGCCCCCCCCGGCTCTTGTCTCCCTTACAGGAGAGAGTAAACATCCGTTCTTTTCACATATTTGTATTTTTTTTAGAAAGATGTTGCAGCACTAGAGATATTGATCCATGAATAATTTCCCAGATTTTCCAATTCATAGATGCAAAGCCAGAAGGCACTATTCCCATCATCTTGTCTGACCGTTTGCTCCGCCAAGCCTAACTCTGAAGTTCTTTCTGATGCCTTTTGCCAATGACTGCCTTTATTGCTGATACAGGCATTTTTACACTTTATTTTCAACTTATGCAGAGGTTAGCAATATTACCCTGAAAGAAATTCCCCTGACCTACAACAAATCCGTCTTTTAAAAGTTTTAATATTGGATGCAGAGTGCTACCAAAATGAATTGGGTTGGTTCCAGTTTGGTTGAAATCCAGTAGAAAATGCTCTATTTCCCTCAAATTAGATAGGTAAAACATTGGGGTGAGCCTAGCAAAGGGAACAAGCCGCTAATATAAACATTATTTCCAGTAGCACAACAAATAGGGGGAAGAAAAAAAAAAGAACAATTTATTGATGAGGAATATCTCAGTTTTCCTCAGTCCGTTCTTTTATGTTCATAGAATCATAGAATGCTTTGGGTAGGAAGGGACCTTTAGAGGCCATCTGGTCCAACCCCCCTGCAGGGAGCAGGGACATCTTTAACCAGATCAGGTTGCTCAGAGCCCCGTCCAACCTGACCTGGAATGTTTCCAGGGATGGGGCCTCCACCACCTCTCTGGGCAACCAGTGCCAGTGCTTCACCACCCTCAGCATAAAAAAATTTCTTCCTTGTATCTAGTCTGAATCTGCCCTCTTTTAGTTTAAAACCATCACCCCTTGTCCTATCAAATGGATGTTGTTTATTTAGAGAGCCCCGTGTTTGACAGGTACGAGCAGGTTACATCTTACTCTCTGATGTGGGAAAAAAAAGAAGCCTCATTTTATAGATTATTATAACTGGAAGTAGAGAGGGATTCACTGATTTGCTTCATGTGGTGGAGCACATCCACAGCGAAGTTAAGATTTTGACTCTCCCCCTCCCTCTCCTGTATCATTCCTCTATTCCCTCCTGGCAATTCCCCCCCAAATCTCTCTTCCCCAGCCATTTCCTCCTTTGAAAGAACATTGTTGTTGGTCTCTTCTCGCCTGTCCCTGCTCACCATGAATGCTTTACACCTGCTGCAGCACCGCTCTGAATGAGTCACTGCCCGAGCCGGCGTATAAAATCCTGCGGGTGCAGCTGAGACCTTGTGGTGTCCCTGACACCAGGCTGAGGGGGGAGGTAAGAGGATGGTGAGCTGGTCTCATCTTTTGGTTTTTGGAGGCAAAGTATGGGCTTCTGAGCTGCTATTTGACAAAGTGAGGTGATATCAACTGCAGGACCTGATGGTGTAAAGGTTTTCTATTTCTGTTAGGCTAGCTGTGGGGTTCCTGGTGGGGAAAAAAATAAAAAAAAAAAAAAAATAGGTGGGAGAAGGAAACCAGGAGTGAAATTGTTTACTCTTCTTTCTCCCTGGTCAAATAGGTGCTTAAAATGAAGCAACAAAAAAAGAAATGGAAGCAAGCTCTTCCGAGGTGCGTGTGGGATGCTATTTAAGAAGCTCTCTGCCTTTGCAGAGGCGGGGGGTGACCTCCACAGCCGAAAATACTGGAGGGGAACCTGTAACAGCTGGAAAACTACGAAGGGTGCTGTAGGCCTTGCTTTTGCATCATCGTGTAAGGGAAGAGAGGCAGCCTGTTGGGTTGGCTTTTGAGGAAGAGTCGGGTGCGTGGGCTACAGGCTCTTGGCTTGGATGCTGAAACTTCATTTTGGG
>VYZW01020409.1:169520-280556 GCA_013401315.1 Balaeniceps rex | reverse complement strand
GGGGGGCGAGCACGGGCGGCGCCGAGGCACCGGGCGGCGGCGGCGGGAGGGAGGTGAGGCCGGGGGGGCTGCTCCGGGGGAACACCCCACCCCCATTCCGAATTTGCCCCGTGTTTATTCATTTTTTAACATTTAATTTTTTTTTTGGGGGGGGGGGCGGTTAATGATGTTTCGCTGCCCGCGGGGCAGCGCATCCTCGCCGCGGCTCTTTGTTCCCGGCGAGCGGGCCGGTCCCCGCGGCCCCCGGGGGATGGAGGCGGGGGTGTGCGTGTGTCTATGTCGTCCTGTGGGGATGGGGGTGGCCCCTCGGAAAATCCTGGGAGGGGTTTTGGGGACACCACCGCTGTCCCTCCGTCCTACTGCGGGTCTGGGCCGGAGGAATCCCCGGGTGGTTTGGTTGCACTTGATCCCTTGGCGTGGCGGGGAGGGATGCACTTCTGGGTCTTTGAGCTCACCTGTAAATATGACTAAGGAGGGCGAGGGGGATGGATCTGTGCCCCGCAAGCAGGCGCGCTGGGTGTCATCCAGCCTTGAGCCAGCCCTAATCCCATTCCCTCGCCAACAAGCAGGTTCTACCCAAGCTAAAAGGGCCTGGCAAGGTGTAGTTAATCTGATCGTAAACCTTCACCTGCAGAGACTCATCATCCTCCAGGAGATCCACTGCGTGGTGTTGCTGTCTGTGTTAGGTGAGGCACTGAAATTTCTGAGTGTTTCTTGCTGGTCAGAATCTGAATGCTACCTCTCCGCTCCCAGTCAGTCTGGAGAGTGGCGTTGCCATCCTTCTGGTGTTTGAAAACTGCTACACCCTTTGGCCTCATTCTTAACACCCCCCCCTCCTCCTCCCAATCTTTTTAATCCCTCAGGAATTTGGTAGACCTCTGACTTCTGTGGTGCCGGGGGGAAAAAAAAGCCACGAAGAACTATGCGGCTTTTACTTGCAAATCCGAGTAGGGATTTCCATAGGTGGTCTGTGCTGTTCTGAACAAAGCAAGCGGTCGCTTAGTGGTTGGGGGAGTAATGCCTAAAACATGTCATGTCTCTCGCTTCTCAAAGAACTACTGCTGGAACACCAATGCTGGAAGCGGAGGTGATGTATTATGTATTAAGGTGCCTCGCTAGGACTGGTAGGAAGCTGTCCTTACAGAATATTAATAATCTCATTTGTTTGCTTGTAAGGATCCGTCCTCAAAGGTGGAGGAAGATGTGCCCCTCTGGTGTGTGGTTGTGTCTACGTAGCTTTGCTCATCCGACTTGGGCTGTATTGGTGGCTGGCGTGGGGACGTGTCGCTGTTGGGATTTCGCTGTGAGCCGTTGGAGATGGCTTAACTGGTTGAGGTCTGTTTATCTGAAGTATGCGCTGTAAGAGCATCAGCTCTACAATTCACTTGATTGAACTGGGCAAGGACATAATGTAAGGCGAAATGAAGGCATTTTTCTCAGCTTGTGTGCAAAAGTAGGAGTTGGAGTTGGAGCTCTGCAGTGTATTATCTGCTGGCTTTTGTATTCAGCAGGAGTAATAAGGCTTGAACGGCACACATTAGCACTCGGGTAACATAGCATTTGATTGCTGGCAGTTGCTTGACTTGTATGTTTTGGCTAAATCTTCACATTAAAAGATTTGCAGTGGTTTTGTCCATTTCCCTTATCCATCAGCAGATGAATTGCAGAGCTGAGGATGTCCAGGACTGTTCAGCCAGTCAAAGCTGCCATAATCAAGCTTGTACTCGAGGTGCGAAAAGCTGTGCTCTGCAAAGGCTAGGCAGTGATTTGTCTGAAGCTGACCTGTTAATCTCCTGTGCTCTCTGCTATATGATGCATGCAGCCACTTCAGCTTTGGAGTACAAGTGTCTTCTCTGTGTGGGAGAGGGATTGTTAGAACAGCGAGTTAAAAACTCGATGCTTTTTTTTTTCCTCGCTATTTCAACAGTTCAGGAAAAAACACAGCTAGAACTTGCCAAAGGCAGAAAATAACAGCAAAGGGTTTTCTTGAGAGTTGTTAAGTAAAGTGGCTGGGTGAAACTCTAAAAAGCCATCCTAGGGAGTAGCTGCGTGCAACTGGGGCAGAGGGGGAGTTTCATCTGTTGCAGCATGTGTCTACAAACCACTGGTCCATGTAAGGAATGACGATTGAATGGGAGAAATCTGGTCTGCTCTGTGCTTGTCCCCTTCATGATGCCTGCTCTGTTGGATTGACCATAATGGGGTGGAATTCCTTCTGGGGTTCCTTTCATCAGACTTCCCGAGAGCTCACTCTTCAAACAGGCCTCTCGAATTCCCGGGGGGGTTAATGGTTTAATAGCTATTGTGAGTGCTAATTGTGTGGTGCAAGGAAGCAGCCTGGTTCAGAAAGATCTAACTGGGTCTGCAAGACTGCTTCAGCTGGTGATCAGTTTGGCTTTGTCCCTTGGCTTGGTGACTTGCCCACTGTAGTAGATGGTTCTTGCTCTGAACGGGCAGCTTCTGGAGGTGCCTGGGTTTGGCACCTGTTTTTAGCCTAGCAGTTCTTTGTGCTTCTTTCCAGCCTACCAGGTGTTAAAAGAGAACTTTTTTTTGTTCATGCTAAAGATAAAGCTCCTTGGCTGCCTGCAGTTGCTCTGCCTTTGTGGCTGGGGGAACCGCATCTCCTGGGAGTTGTTGTTATTAAGTGCAGGGGAAGTAGCCGGTGTTGTCTCCTGCCCTCTGTGTGTGCTTCCTAGTTGAAGCAAGGATTAGTTCTCCACCGAGAAAACGGAGAGCCTGGCCAGTGCTTGCAGCTGTCCTCCAGGGCTTCAGCTCGGAGAATGCCAGGTGAAATCTGGGGACGAGGAGCTCCTGCGGCATGAAATACTGAGTTGTTCTACAGCTTCAAGCTAGTAATGAAAAAGCTTAAGCTAACTACAGAGGAGGTGCTTGGTCAGAGCAGCGTGCTCCAGCTTGCTTTTATCTCTTGGCTAAGGCTGTAGAGCAGCCTGACTATAAAAATAGCTGGATGGGAGGATAAATGTATAGCCCAATGCAGCTTGAGTAACAAACTGCTCTGCAGCCAGCTACCTGCTAAAATCTGCATTGCTTTTGCATTAAGTGGAAGTGCTACAGCAAGGTGTTTAAACTCTGCTTAAGAAGATAGCCAGGTCACTGCTGTTCATACACTGTCTAATCCAGCCTCTTACTAAAGCTAAGTAGATCTTAAGCTCTGACTAATCTTCTTTGAAGTGTGAACTTGTGCCATCATCCTGCAGCAAGCTCCATGCCACTATCTCCAGCTTTCTTTGACTGTAGAGGTCTAGGTTAGCTTAGATCTGGTTGTTGTGGATTTCCTGAGTAAATAACTCTCCAATATTATTTTCACCCTTTACAAATGTAGGACTTTGGCCAACAGTGCTCTTCAGACTGGGGGAAATGGTAGGAGGCTGCCCAAAGTACCCCAGGAACTCTTGTATCGGGCTAGTACTGACTGCTCGTGTTATCTACTAGGCAGGAGGAGGAAAGGCTCTTAATACTTTTTTGTTCTAATTAATAGATTTCTAAAAGCCAGCCTTTCGGGGAGCAGCTTTCCCTCTTATTCACTGACAGTCCTGATCCTAGTAAAGGTGGAGTAAGCTTGTTGAGAAGAGAGAGATTAATGTTTCAGTACTTCTGCTAACCACCTCCTGAATGTCTTGGGCTATTTGAGAACCTAGAGCTAGGAACCTACAAATGTATATACGGATGTGTGTATACATATGCATAATGTATGTGAGTGCAAGAGAAATGCTATGGCTGTTTTTCAAGTGCAGCTGGAGTTCTGTTTAGGTTTAACTACTGCTAAACTACTTGTGTAGCCTAAAAAGATTTCCGACTTCTAAAGAAACTGTATTTAGATCCAAACTGTTCTTTATTTGAAAAAAAAACCCCTCAATATGTCTGGTCTTAACTGGCACTGGCTAAAGGGGTGTGGGGTGAATGTAACTTATCCATCAGCATGGCAAGGCAGATGATGTCATTGGGCACTATCAATTTAACTTGGATAATATACTCTTAGTTCTTTTTAATTACAAAAGTGCATAAAGGATTAGCCTGGAAGAATAGCTGAATACTGTCAGTTTTCAGCTGTGTGTTTTTTTTTTTTTTTTGGCAGGGAGGGTAGAGGAGATCGATGGGTGGCCACCCATCCTCCAGAGAAAGGCGATGCTAAAAATGAAGCGGAAGGTATCTGTGCTGTTGCTGGTAAACAGTTTCTTGGTGGCTTCTGTTTGTCCCTGAGCACCTGGTGTATGTGTGTGGCCTGTGACAGGGAATTATTCCAGCAGCTCAAACTGCTGAGGGCCAGGGCTGCAGGGAGAGTGGAAAAAGTGACTCGGTGTGCCCTGAAGGCTCAACCAGATGATGGAGCCTGCAGTAGTGACTCTGAGCTGGTAATGTTGAGGTTGTCCTCTGTGCTACAGACAGCCCTGCAGATCGTAAGGGTCTTCAGCTAGAGAAGTCTTTCCTGTGTGAAATAAGAGGTATATTTTACAATGGAAATATGGATAGCTGTGTGTGAGCAGACAGATACAATATAAGCTTCCTGATGTCTTGGTTGTGTTTAGCTGACTGGACACCTACAATAATGCTTTCTAAAAGGAGGCAAATGTGCATGAGCAGCAGGACACGGGGCCTTTGAGTTAGAGGGACTAGCACAAATGTGGTGTTACTGAGATGAGATCCCTCTCCCCACAACAGCGGTTACCTCTCGCATGGGTACCTGAGAAGACATGGAGGAGTGATACACCCTTGTGTAACAAAGCAGTGCTAGGTGGCTTGCTGCTGCACCGTGTGTGTACAAATGCAAGTAATATTTATCTATGTGCTGTTTGGGTGGGGAAATGAGGAGTCTAGGAAGCTGGGGGACTCATCCTGATGCCCGTGAGCAAGACTGCAGAGGGTGATCTTTGCTCTTCTTTGGAAGACTGAGGGGTGGTTCTGACAACCCCAACCTCTCTCCTTACTAATACTTACTAGTCCTGCAGCTCAAACGTAAGAGCAGCTCACATGTGAAACCAAGAGCATACCAGCCAAAGCAAGTGAAGCTGTTGATGGTTGGGGGCTTCTTGCAGTAGGGCTTGACTGTGCCACTGACAAGCTGCCTCCTGGAACTGGGAGGGGAGGACCTTACCAGATCTGCTGTGTGATGGAGGGCCGTTTGCTGTGTGCATGAGACTTGTGTGACCAGCTGTCCTGCATGTGGTGAGTGGGGCCTTGGACGGGATGGTCTCTGCTGTGGAGTGATGGTGCAGCAAGCCCAGGACTGAGAGGCACTGGCCCAGAGGGAGGTGGCTGGGAGCAGGCCGCTGCTGTGAGGTCCTCCATGTGTCCAGCAGCCTGAGCTGTGTTACTGGAGGCAACAGAGCCTGCCAAGAGCAGGCTGTCAGCTGGCTGGATCACTGCTGGGCTACTGGTTCAGTGCTCTCTTGGAAACTCTCAAAGCACATGATGATTATACACCCGAAACTTTCTGGAAGTGCCTCCATGGTGCAGTGCAGCACAAGCACTGTGCTAATGCAGCAGTGCTGCGGTCTGGGCTGTAGCCTTTCTCCGTGGGGCCAAGGAGCTCATACAGGACATGACACTAATGCAGCCTGAAAGCCTTCTGTTTTGGCTCTGGTCCTCTGTTGCACCCTATAGACCCACCTTGTCCTCTGTGCAAGTTCCTTGGTTTCCTTCTGTGTCCATGCACAGAACAGGGCTTGCCATAAGAGGCTTCAGTCTTCAGTCTGATGGGCCCTGACAAGCATCAGTCCTGGACTTGGTAAAGGACAAACGGGTTGTTCCTCATCATATGTTTGCAAGTCTCATGCCTGCTGGGTAGAGCATAGCACTCCATCGCTGGGGCAAGAGCTTGGCAAGGTCTGTCTTGGGCTTTGGATCAAGATTTGGTTTTGTCTGGCATGAGACCTCAGATTGTGTAGGTAAAATAGATGGAGGGATCCATTGCTTGGGATATGTAGGAGGGGTCTGCTCAGAACTGGCCTTGGAACTTGTCACCCAGTTAGTTACTTAAGGCCCTGGGTAAATAGGTGGTTAAGGGTATGTGTAATCTTGGTTCCTTTTTGCCTTTCTAGGTCTTGCACTCTGGACTTGTCACAGCTGGGCACATCTCAGCTATGAGTAGATCAATGGGATTTAACATCTGCGTGGTCACCTGCAGCATCCTGCTCTTGTCCTCCAGTCCACCATGCCTTGCATCTCAGCCACTGGAGGAGAAGGACATGACAAAGGTCCAGCATGGCCCCTGGGCAGGGAATGGGGTAGAAGATGAAAGGACAAGTATGCTGAACTTGAAAAATAACCTGGTCCCTTCTGAGCAGACTGGCTCTGAAGAGCCATGCGGAGCATCGGCAAAGCCATCTGGGGTGCCCTTAAATGAAGCTTTCACTGCAGAAGGAGAAATGCTGCCTGTAAGCCCGAGCCATGTCATCCCAGGCAGCCAGGACCTGGGTGCTCACACCTCTGCTGTGGCAGTGGCTGCTGTAGATGAGGAGGAGCTTGGTCCCACGAAGTCGGAGCTGGATGAGGATGATGCATTCAAGGCCATGCTGACCACAGCTGTGACCACGCTGAGCCCTGCTGTCCAGGAGGAGTCTGTTGGTGGCCCCATTAGTAAGACCACCGCGGAGGGTGGTGTTGAAGTAGAGCATAGCTCTGCCGGCCTCTCAGCAAACCCCCTTTCTGGGACAGCTGTGGAGGAGAAGGCAGAGAGCAACCTGCACCCCTCAGCTTCACCCCAGCCCGTGCTGTACCCCAGCTCTCCCAGCTGGGAAGCAGCAAGTGACCACCCTGTCATCCTGACTCCCCAGGCTCATGGCATGACCTCCGAGGTGGGAATGCCAAGGGCCCGCACAGGGAGCCCTCTGAAGTCCCTGGCTGTGCAAGCATCTGTGGCTGCCAAACGTCCCCTCGCGGTGACTGAGACCTTCCTCCGCCTGGAAGCAGGGACGGGTGTCGGGCAAGGAGAGCTGCCTGCCACGGCTGGCACTGTCACCGTCCACCCTACGGACACTGTGCCACCTGACTGGGATGACACAAAACTGGGGGACATAAGTCAAGGGGGAAGCATGTCTCGTGAGGAGGTGACAGAGAACCTGGGGGCAACAGAACCATCCCAGACCTCGCAGGGAGGCGTGGGGAAGGAAGAGGATGCAACAAGGGCGCTGCCATCCCCAGCGTCTCCTCCACCAACTCCTGAGCTTGCTGAGGAGACCAACTGCACAGTGCCGGTGCAAGGGCAGGACTTGCCAGCAGCTTCCACAGGCAGTGGTGATGCTCTCCACACTGTGAACCTGACGGGTGTAGACATGGCTGATCTCAGCTCACTGGAAAACATAAATGCAGTTACAGCAGAGGAGGGGAAGAGCATCCCACCATCACAGCCGGAGGCTGCTGTGGTGACAGCTGCATGGTCTGATCTTGCTCCTACTCTGGAAAGCTCATGGAAAGGTAAAACTTGCCTGTTAAAGACACTTGCTTCTAAGTGTAGGTTTAGGAGGGATGCTCTTGGGAATCTGTGCTTCCTTTCAGGGAGATAAAGTGGAGAAAGGTGTGATCTTGATATCTGCAGCAGAGGTAGGACACCTCTTCCCCCCAGGAAAGGCTATGGACCTTTGTGGAGGGGTGACAGCCTCAACAGGTAATTTGCATCCATAAAGTACTGCCTAGCCTTGGCTGTTCCCATACACGATGTCCCTGTGTACAGGTAGGCACAGTCTGTTGGGTGGCACCCTGGCCTGACTTATGTGAAGCAACTGTTTTGAGTTGCCTCTTCTGCTCCTCAAGCTGAGAGAGGGTGGCTGTAGTAGCAAACAGGAAAGCTGAGACTGGAAAGGCGGTGGCAGCTGAGCCTGGGGTTGAAGGGTGTACTTGAGTATGGAGGTCTCTGTAGAGAACTGGAGTCTCATCAGCAGAGACTTGGTGCTAGCTAAAAAACTTGCTTTGTTCATGTTCTGCATGTGTGGTGTACTACCAAAGCAGGGGCTTCAGTTTTGGTGCTCACGTAGCAGTTGAGGGGAACAGTTGTAGCCTGGTTGCAGGCATCTTGCCTTGACCAGAGATATGTAAGTCTGCTTTGAGTAACCCTCTGGTATGTCTCTCCTGTGACTGGGGAGGGAGCCCAGCCTCTGACCCGTTGGTTAAACACTTTATTTCAAGGAGGGTAACACTTCCCAAGTGTCCCTTTGATATGGCAAGGGTAAGGACTCGAAGGTGGTCCTTGCACTAGCTCACTCTGAAGCCCTGCAAAGCAGTTGGGGGTTAAATTGCTTAGCATCTGGGATCACCTGGCTCTCAACTGCTAGCTATGGATACTTGCAGTCAGTGCAGAAGATGCAGAGGCAGTGGATGGCTGTAAATTCTTCCTAAATCCAGGAATAGGTGAGCTGTCCCAGTAGCCTGTGAGTAACTGACATCTTCCATGACTCTACAAGGATGCTCAGATCAAAAGATCTGCCCAGAGCTCTGTGCTGACCTCTGTAACAAAAGCTCCTGGTGTTGTCTTCCCCACCCTAGAGTGAAACTGTGGCCAGGCTCCGATTGTCCAGTGTTTGTGCCAGCTCTATTACCAGCAGGCAGAAATATTCCTCCTCGTCAGCCTGCCACGGGCTGATGGTGTCACCCTGTACTGTATTTGCCTGCAGAGGTGGCACCTTCAGCCCACTGACGATGTTTCCACTCAGTATTTAAAAAAAACTGATAGAAATGTATGGGGGGGGAAGTTCTGGTCAGGTGTTGGGCAATGACTTGTTCCTAGGCTGATGAGGAATGTGAGCTGGGGTTGAGGACTTTGTTTTAATTGCTGGGCATCTTTAATCTTCCTCCTTAGGCTGCAGGGGCAAAGGGATGACTTCCCCTCGCTGCATCCAAAAGATCTAGCCCTTTCTGTAAAAGAAGGGAAGCTAATAGCATGCTGGTCCTGAAACCTGACTGATTAATTTCTAAATTAATTTATAAGCACTTGACTTGTCAGCAGGTTCCCTCTCTGCTGTTTTGCAGATGTTGGGGAAACAACACTATCAATAAGACTTGTGCAACAAAAATAAAGCCTTCTACAAAGCTGAAGTCTCGTAGCCATGAGAG
Source organism: Balaeniceps rex (assembly GCA_013401315.1). Taxonomy (NCBI): domain Eukaryota; kingdom Metazoa; phylum Chordata; class Aves; order Pelecaniformes; family Balaenicipitidae; genus Balaeniceps; species Balaeniceps rex. The sequence goes on along the minus strand of VYZW01020409.1, from coordinate 271,490 downwards.
CTGGTCACTAAAAGTGCTGCTCTGGCAGCATCACTTGCTTTGTACGGTATTTCACCCCCCAGGCCTGCAGTGCTGTGCTCCCGTGGCGTTGCTTCCCTGTGGGTTCACTTGTCCCTAAGGGACAATTAGGAAAATGAGGACTGATTCTGCTGCTTTCACTCCTGTTACGCACATTCTCACATCTATCTCTTTGCTGCACTGCCCTGATGATCCTTGGCTGGACCTGCTGCTTGCGCTGTGGCTCTGGAAATGCTGATGCATGGGGTTATGTTACTTCAAATGTCTGCTCTGTTGCCGTCAGCTGTCCTGTGAGTTGGTACTGACACGTGTGCTTGCTGCAGGTGTTACTCAGGAGGAGACAACAGTTGCCCAGGAGGCTGATGCTGCTCTGTCGGTTGTGACACTGGTGCCTGGTGCTACCCAGGGAACAGGAGCTGCAAGCCTTCCGCAGGAAAACAGCGGGGAGGACACCCAGATGCTGACTGCCCCTAGTGCCACCCAGGTGCTGGTGGCAGCTGGTACTTCCTCTATGGCGAACACCCCAGATGTAGAAGGTAGGGTTCTGCTTCAAGGACTGCAGTTTCACTTCCACACAAGATGAGATGGTACATCTGAAACTGATGTCAATGCTCGGACACTGAAGTCTCAACACACAGCATCCATATTCTAAGTGACTTTTTTCTAGGCTTCTGCAGGTTGCCTCTAGCCCTGGGCTGCCACTGCTTTCTGCCCGTGCTGCCAGATACACCACGTTGAAATATGCTAGCATATGTTTTTTTTTTTTCTCCAGATAACAGTGGAGTAGAGACTTTAAAAAAACCAAACCACCCCAAAACAAACAAAACCCCCACATCCATCCTGGCTAGCAAGTTGGCTTAGATGTTTAAGCCAGTTCCTACTGACGGAGGGAGAGCTCTTACTACTGGAGCCAAAGGCAGTCACAGATTGCTGATGCTCAGTGTGAAGGACCAAAAAGTTTCACTGGGGTGACATGGGAGCGGTGTGAGGTTGGGGGGGATTGTGTGGGGTGTGTGTGACCCCCTTGCAAGAGTTTGGCAATCCCTTGGGTGTGGAAGCCTGCATCGATAGTCACTTCTATTGACGAATGGCGAGTTCTTGCTTCTTGGGTTGATGTAACTCGCACAGAAATGCTGTAAACAGTTGTGTTCAGCTGCTGCCTACTGACTCAATGTCACCTTGGCAGGTACATGTAGGAGCCTGTTGTCTTGACAGAAGTGTAGCAAGGATTCCCTTAGCACAAAGCTGACTCTGAGGTGGAGTGTATTTCTGCATGTTCCACTGTAATGAAACTGCTGCTGGGCAGCTTTTCTGGTCTTATATTGCAGGGCACCAAAAGGAAAAAAACTATTTGCATTGTATCCCTTAAATTAAGGTCCCTTTGTAGGGGAGAGAAGGCTCTTCTGGCAGTTTCCACTAACTAATTTGCTTCTGGGATTTAATTATAAATTCAACTAATTCTTATCTTTGCAATAAACAATTAGATCTGTCACTCAGTTCAGATCTCAACCAGCGTCTCAGTGCTCTGATTTTGCTGTGGGGTGGTGACGAGCAGTCCTCAAAGCAATGAAAGTAAAACCTAGCTGAGTTCTCATTAAGGGGAACCTCCTGTGCTGGCTGTCCCGGAGGAGAAGCTTTCATTACAGCAGAGTCACTTAAACATCTTGAAAGAGGCAAGAGTTTAATAACTTCTTCCACTCCGAGTTAAGTTTTCATTAAGGAGTTAGTTCTTAAATGGCGGGGTTTTTTTTGATATTGTGCCAAACTGCTTCCTGTCTTCTGTAGATCTCACAGATGTGGTCCTGGTCACCAGTGAGAAGGCTGTTCCAGCTCCTGGTGGGTTGTCTGCTACCCAGTCTGAAGAGACAGAGGAGCCATCCAGCAGAACCGTGGCTGTGGTAACTCCAGCATCAATGGCATCTTCTGTCAGGAGGACAGCTCTTCCACCTGTGAGGAAGATCAGTACAGCTGTGACCTATGGGCTGGACCGCCTGGAGTCAGAAGGTACCACTGATCCCAAGGCTAAGAGGCGGGCAGCTTCATGTGGAGTGGCACACTTGCCTTGACACCGAGCTCCCCAATTTGTCTGGCACGCAGCTATGAGCACATGTTGTTGTTGCTAATAAAGTTGTTGAACAACCTGTCCCCTTCTGGGAGGTACAGGAAGCAAGCAGTGAACAGTGTCATGGAGGGTGCTTGAAATTCAAGTGGCTGTGGTGGGAGGGATGAGGTTTTCCCTTGGGGAGGGAGCAGCAGTGGCATTGCTGTTGCTGGCTCTGTGCACCCATAACTGCTGGTGTGTGCATTGATTGCAGAGCCTCTGTACCAGGTAATGCTCATGGAACATGTTCAGACAGCTGGAGAGCCTTTGCCACCCTACTGCTGAAATCCTCACCATACGCAATGCTAGGGGATGTTCAGCATGAGATGGCAAACTCAGTGTCCAGCTGGCTGAAACCTTGCCAGGACAAGTGATGCCCTATTACCCTGCCTATGTGACACTGCTGGGAGAGGCAAAGGATGCATCTCCTTTGAGATGGTCTTCCAACTCGATGCTACCTGCTACCTCCCATCACTGGCTTCTCCAGCCTTGCCTCACCCCCTGGGCTCCCTTCTCTTAAACTGCTTTTGCCTGCTGCCAGTCTTGGAGTCTCTGCTCCCTGACTGTCTTCAGACAGTTGAAACCCAGTGATGCAAATTCTGCTTGGGCAAACACCTGTTAAGAGGTTTAGGTGAAGTGGATCCTACTCCGGAGTTGGTCTGCAGCTCAGATCTGATATCTCTTCAGCTCGCCCATGATCTTGCAGAGAATTGTTTCACTGCTGCTTCTCCCTCTTTCTCCTACTTAAACTCTACTCTGCTTGCTCATCCATCCAGTTTTGTACTCCAGTGTCTGGACTGACACCACCTGGCAGGGATTAATCTTTCTGCCTGTTTTGCTCCCTTCCTTTATCTTGACCTTCTCTTGCGTTCGTATTTTACTGCAAAGGTTGGCAGCCCTCCAGGGGTGGCTTGCCAGATGGTATTTTTCTTCTGATTAGAGGTGGGGTGCCATAGACAACAGCTAATCAGCATCTTTTCTCCGCAGGAAGCAATAACTCTCACTCCTGTTAAGTTTAGAGGGCAGCAGAAGCTGGGAGCCCTCCCCACCGCATGTGTGAGGTGCTGCAGCTCCTGCCCTCTGTCAGGCTTGCAGCTTGCTTTGAAGCCTTCCACGAGCTCTCTGGGCCTCCAGCTACAGCCCTCGCCCCTTGCCAGGATGAATCTTGCATGTATCTGGCCACGCAAGGATGTAGTGCTGGTGATGGGAGAGTGGCAGCAGGGGAAGAAGGGCATGTGTAGGGGAAAACCTGATCTTTCAGGCTGGGAAATAAGGTCTCTGCTTAGCAAGAGCAGTATGATTCAGGAGGCTAAACTGTTTAAGAGCCCTCTGGGATCTCCTTTAGAAGCCTGGTTTTCTGCAAAGGAAGATAAGAGGGATTTTGGTTTCAACTGAGCATGGGTCTCTCCCTATTTAACGAGACTTTCTGCACAGGCGTTAATCTTTCTGCTCTGACATGGACTGCTGCAACTTTCTTGGATTCCTACTGAGCTCTCTTACGCAACCACAGGCCTGTTTTCTCTGCTCTTGAATGTGCTCTGAGCTCCTCTAAGGGCAAATGTGGGCTGCAGCTAGGACCAGCTTTCCTAAATGATGGTGACTCAACTAGAAGGCTGTGGGTTTCTTGGCTCTGGTGTATGGCTCTGCAGGTGCCTGTCATCCAAGGGATGTGGTGCTCTGTGGTGTGCTGTGTGGTTTTTGACAACTGGCACAGCTTTTGTGGTCTAAATACCTTCTGATCAGCCTAGACCTTAGTGCAGTGAGCCAGACTTTCCCTTGGTGTTAGGGATCACCAATCCGTGTCTTGCAAAATGGGACAAATACCACTTGGGGATAGGCTTTCTGCCTGGGGATGCTACTGCCCCAATTAAGCACAAAGGAAGCTTTTGAGCTGCAACTCTGTTTTCTAATATCTCTTTCTGTGTAATGGCAATTGGGAGGGGGTACCACATCCTCATGGTGGAGTGGCATTTGTAAGCTTGGTTTCTGTTCCCCCAAAACTACAGTTCCTAGTGCTTACTCCCAGAATATCTAGATGGTGCCAGATATGAGATATTTGGGAGTGCTTTCCTATAAAGCTACACTGAGCTCCAGCCCAGGGTGCTCAAGCTCTTGGGGGATGCAAGGTCAGACATCACTGCTGTTGCAGGCATGTGCTGGAGTCCCTAATGAGGGATCCTGGCCCTTTGTGGGGAGGCTGTGCCTTGCTCACCAGTGGAAGAAGTGCAAGGAGCTGAGTGAGCTCTGCTGGTCTCCACTACCTCCAGTGGGGTCTTGCTGGCTTGCCTGACTGAGGGCCTGGCTCATCATTAAATATAAACCCCTGCTGTTCAGCTAGCTCTGTTTCTTGGGGACCATCTGTGCCAAACTGCCTGCAGTTAATTGCATCAGTATAATCACCTACCTGGCTTGGATGCAAAGCTGTTTTAAAAATCAAATTGCACAGACAAACATGAGGTGCTTTGAGTATGTCTCTAGATGAGCTTATCCTCCTCTGTAGTGGACTCTGGAGAGATTAGCTGGGTAACGAATATCTTCCTACCTTGACTCCGTGATGATACTTGGTTGAACTTGCCCTTCCTAGCCTGAAAAATCCTATAAAGGGATTATAGGATACGGGGACAGGACACAGCAGAGGATGAGGCCTACTTGTCTGAGAGACTTAATTATATATTTTGTTCCTGTGACCAGAATTTGGGTGTCTCTAGCAAGCTAAATGCTGCAGCTTTCTCTGTAGGGCTTCTAGGGTCTGAAGAGATGTAATCTAGTTCAGCTTGCCTACTCAGGACCACTGTGTAAGCCTCCCAGCACATTTTTGAAAAGTGGCTCTTTTAAAAGAAACCATGTTCCTTTTGGACTAGATTTCCTTTGCTGTAACATCTGCCATGGTAGGTGTGGGTAGACATGGCTGCACTCCTTCAGCACGGCAGCATTTGGCAGGTAGAACTTTCCAAAGGGCAGGTAGCCTGCATGTTCCCTCTTCTGCAAGAGCCTTGCAGTGTTTAGTTGAAGCCTGGTGGACAGAGCACAACAGCAGCTGGCTGCTCTTGGCTGTTCCTCAAGCAGCTCCTCTCACTGTTCCATATGGGATGTGATCCAGGGATGCACTGTGGTGAAGCAGAAGGTAGGTTAGTGCGCTTCCCATGAAGACCTTGAAGGTCATGTCATCCTCGCGTGCTAATCCTAAACCAGCAGTTAGTACAGAACGAGCCTGCTGCCGAGAGTGGTGTCTCACCCATCACAGCCTGGGTCACAGGCCAGCTCAGTGTGAACAGCCTCCAGCACCATTGCCTGTGGCTGTTGGTGAGGGTGGGTCTGTATCTGTCAATGCAGGCTCAAGATTTGGTTTTCTTGTGTGCCAGCACCCTGCCTGGACAGCGAAAATTCAGCTGAAATGGCTGGAGATGGTGATCATGGAGCAAGGCACATGGGATAGAGAATGGGAAGATGTCTTGGCGTTCTTCAAACCATGCTAAGATTAAGCTCCTCTGACATGTAGGGCAGATGCCTCTGTGTTAACCTGCCAGGGCTGCCCAGATGCAGCAGTAACAGCTGCCTCTTGATGTACCTGTGTTTCAACCTGCAAGTCTGTAGAAGCCCTTCAGTGGTTAGACCCCCACATGCTACCCTTGCTGCATCCAAATTCATCAGGGAAACAGTTTAAGCTCAGCGCTACCCACTCCCTGCAGCTGAGTAAGCTCCAGCTTGACCCACTTCAGCATTAACTTGGGATTTAGAGACTGTTTACTTGTGGCAGTGATTTTTGGGATGGAGGGAGGAACAAATAGTCTGGATCTTGCTACTCTCCTGTAGGGTTTTTGAAGATAAGTCAAAAGGATGTTATTTGTTGGCGTTTCTGATTTGCCTGTCCTATTTTTTTTTGTGTGCACCTTCCATCCAAAAAAAAATCCCAAACTGCTCTGCCGCAGCGTGTGAGCCCTAAGGCTGGTTCCTGTTCAGTCACCTAGGCTTGCTTCAGGCTGTTGTTGCTGGGTGTGAGCTGCTTACATGGTTCAGCTGTCATGTAGGCTGTTGGGTGTGGAGGGTGCTTAGAGCTTTATAAAAGCAGGAGATGCTCTGCCTGTTGAATGGTGTCAGGAACAGTCAATAGCTCTATGAAAATGGGTGACTTAAACTCAGCTCCTCTAGCAGGAGGAGATCTGAGCCAGGTAGCTCTTGAAGTGTTTCTCATTAATCAGGATGGCTCTCAACCTGCAGCTGGCAGAATCCTGCTCTTCAGGGTGGGGGGTTGGAAAGGCAGTGTCAGATGTCTGCTGCCTAGGACAGCCCAGTGCAGTTTCCAGTACTCTGCCTGGTTAGCTGGCGTGTCCCCACCTAATGCACCATTTGGCTGTGGAGAAGCCCCTCAATGATGCTGAAACGTGGCTGGCACTGTCCTTGGGATCAGCAGATCCAGTGTCCTGCAGTCACGGGGCATCTCCCCTCTGAACCTTGGCTGTGGGCTTCACTGCGTTTGCTCTGTCTCCTGCATTAAAGGCTGTTCCAGAAAGGTGCCAGTATGAAGCTTTAGGCTTTCTGACCTTAAGCTATTAGTGATATTTTAATACCTACTTGTGTCTGGGTTTAAACAGTTCCTATTGTTCTTTGCTGACCTGCGTACTCAAGTTCACCCTTCCAAGGAAACTATAGCTTAACTAATTCCAGTGAGAAGAGCTCTCCTAGTCCTCTTCTCCATTCTCTGCCCGTTTCCCCTGCTTTCCCTGCATCTTGTTCTTGTATGCAGTCACCTAAGCTGCGTGTCATACTTCAGAACTGAAGGCAGTGGTTGCCTCTTTTCAGACAATACTTCAGAACTTGTAGCCACTTACATAATTTTATAGAAGACTCTTCAAATTCTCCTTACACTTTTCTTCTGAGCTGTGTCACAGGACAAGGAGCCTTCTTTTTTTTGGATGTGAAGAGTATTTTTGCTGGAAATCACGTCTCTGACTGGGATTGCTATTTGGACCCTGACTGTATGGATTAAGACCTGCCTCATTAAATCTCTGCAACCCCATTAAAAATTTAAATGAGGTTGCAGGGATGTAAATAAGACAGGCACTTAGCCCAGCATGGTTAATTAGCCTGATACTATAATTCCTCACCAGCTCTTTGGATATCAGCTACATTGGCAAGGAACAGAAGATTTAAAACAAAGCATTATAATTAATTAATTATTAAATGTTCTTGGTACACACTTTTGTCTTGCTTCCAGTTTATTGCTACCACTGAAATGGGAACTGTTCTCCCTCTAGTGCATGTTGACCTCCATGTTCTTCACAGTAGATGGTAGTTCATCCCTGGTTCTCCTCCTTTGTAGCAGAAAACTGTAAAAAGAAAAAAAAAAAGTGTGACAATTTTGCATCAAAACCAAGCTTTTTATTTTTCTTTCTTTTCCTGAAAGTATTTGTAAAAAGACAATATCTCTGCTGCTCAATCTGGTGGTGACTTGTTTTGTTTCATGAAATCCATCTGAGAGCTGTGGAGAGAGGGGTGTGGAGGGTGATCAAGCCCTTAATGAGTTGGGAGCTTGTGGGTGAACAGCTAAGAGTGTGTTAGGCTGGTTAAGGGCTTGCTAAGAAGAGGAGTGAGGAAATTCCTGCTGCGTGCAGCACATGTGCCAAGCTCAGCCTTGTTGGTGCTTCCCTGCAAAGGGAGGCAGAACGTGGTCCAGCCACCCAGCTCTGCTACAGATGCACTGTCAGCTCTTGACGAAACTAAAACCACAGGATCTCTCAGGGGGCTGAGTATGCCGAAAGAGAGGGCTTTATCTCAAATACCATATCTGCTGTGCTTTGTGGTCTCCAACAGCAACTCCTCCAAGAATCTCTAGGATGGTTTAAAGCATCCTTGCATTGTCTTTCCCAGATGTCTGGGAAGTGGCATGTGCCTGCCCAGCTGCTTGCTGGGCGGAGGTGAGCTGCACAGCTCTTTTACGCTTGGTTTTTGGGAGGGGAAGGAATCTTAGAATCATAGAATGCTTTGGGTTGGAAGGGACCTTTAGAGGTCATCTAGTCCAACCCCCCTGCAGTGAGCAGGGACATCTTTAACCAGATCAGGTTGCTCAGAGCCCCATCCAACCTGACCTGGAATGTTTCCAGGGATGGGGCCTCCACCACCTCTCTGGGCAACCTGTGCCAGTGCTTCATCACCCTCAGTGTAAAAAATTTCTTCCTTATATCCAGTCTAAATCTCCCCTCCTTCTTCAGTTTAAACCCATTACCCCTTGTCCTGTCACCACAGGCCTTGCTAAAAAGCCTGTCCCCATCTTTCCTCTAGGCCCCCTTGAAGCACTGCAAGGCCGCACTAAGGTCTCCCCGGGGCCTTCTCTTCTCCAGGCTGAACAGCCCCAACTCTCTCAGCCTGGCCTCGTAGCAGAGGGGCTCCAGCCCTCGGATCATTTTTGTGGCTTCCTCTGGACCTGTTCCAACAGCTCCATGTCCTTCTTGTGCTGAGGGCTCCAGAGCTGGACACAGGGCTCCAGGTGGGGTCTCACCAGAATCTTCTCTAAGTAACCTTGTTCTTTGTGATATTCTGGCACTGTTCTGCCTCCAGCAGGTTAGATGATATTTCTTAGTTTTGACTCACTCTGGTTGCTGTTCTGGCCAGGCTGGGCTTGAATTTTTAACTGTATCCGACTTCTCATTTGTCCAAAAAATTAGAGTTCACTTAAATATTACTTCAGTGTTGTAGCTTTCCCATGCTTATCTTCAAGCTTAAACAAAACCAGAAGCCCCCTACGGTTGCTATTGAAAGGTAATTGGACTGTGTGGGTGAAAGTTTTTAATGAGTTTTTGTTTGTTTTAATCTGGGGATTAAGCAGTTCACCCTCGCAGCTCTAGGGAGGTGGATTCAGATAAGCAGGTACGTGGCAGTTTCTTCTGAAGACTCTGCAAGGAGCGTTTTTGTCCGGAGCTGCTGATGGCTGGGGTCCATGTGTGGGACAGTGTTGCTCATGGGGTTTCTCTAGGGAGCTCTGAGCATCGGGACCAGGGCAAACCACCCTGCAAATTGGTTTGGCTCTTTTATTTCTGCGTCCTGCGCTGTGCGGGTGGGACGCTGTCCCTCTTGTTGATCTGACACAGGCTGCAGTGACTAGAGCGCTGGCTTTTTACCTCTTCTGGGAAGAGTCATAGACTTTTTTTTCTTTTTTTTTTTTTTTTTTTTTTTTTTAATAACAAGCTGTCTTTAAACGGGGGTAGATCTCGTGGTGTGTCTCCTCCTGGCTGACATCAGCACTTCAGGCCAAGTGGGTGCAAGGACAGGCCAGCAGCGTTGTTCTGAACCTCCTCATGAAAATACCCTGGGGAGAAGCGCTGCGCTTGACAAAGGATAGTGAAGGCTGCAGGAGGGTGATGAAGGACTTAGAAAGAAGCATGAGCTCTGACTAGAAGCGAGCTGAGTGGGCTTGCAGTCATCTTCCCTTCTGGCACCTGATAGGACTTGAGCTAAAACCTTGGTACCCTGGAGACTGTTGCCCGTCATAACAGATCCACCTCCTAATCTATGTCATCTGTGATGGATCCACCCTGGGTTTGTCTAGAAAATAAAGCTTAAATCAAATGTTTTCTTAACTCTTGGGTTGTTGCTTGTTCCTTTCCCAGGCAGCGTGGTTGAATTGGATACTTCTGACGAGACACCATCAAACAGCTTTTTGCAAGAGAAAATGGAATTAACCTCTCTGCTGGGGCTTATTTTATTTTTTTTTTTGTGATTGGAAAAAAGTACCATGCCCACAGCCCTTTTCATGTGAAAGCATTTTGTTGGGAGAAGTAAACTCTGCCTTCATCTGTCTTGTTCTGCCCTGTCCACTTACAGGTCGTGGTCAGTAAATCTGGACTGATTTGAATGCCCTCACTTGATAAATCGCCTCTTTCTTGTTTTGATTTTTACACTGGTTAGTTCAACAACTGCATACCTCAGGTTAGAAGAGCTGTTCTGCAGCAAACTAGGGAGCAAACTTGTTATAATCCATGCTGTGTGTTCTGCAGCATTCTGTTTTTTTTTTCCTTTAAAATAGCTGTGTGTTGCTAAACCTACTCTCTAGCCTGGCTCGGTGTGAAAGCAATTTTGTGGTGAATGCTGCTGGAAATGCAGCTCTTAGGAATGATTGTTTCTGATCTTAATATGGAGGCAGACCCGTGGTCCCTGCTGGAATATCTTTTTGGATCCCCTGTCACAAGCGATGAGCCAGGACTAAAAAGCAAACGTGAATCCCCTCAGCTCTGTGGGGGAAGTAGGTTAGGATCAGAATCCAAATTTCTCCTTGTACGGTCTTTGCAATGTCGAAGAGCCCTCTGCTGGGAAGCGGCTTCTGCAGCGCTTGGGCTTTGGCAAGCAGAGGCTGAAGGCTTTCTGCAGCTCAAACATCAGCTCAGCTCTGCTGCCAGGGGTATGTTCCCTCTCCTAGATGGGGCAAGGATTTTCCCCTGTTACAGAAAAGCTTTGGACGTGGCATTTCTCTTCTCTTAAAACTTACGTGGGCTAGGGTTAGGTTATCTTGCTTTGTGTGGTAGGATCCCACCCAACAGATGTGTTCTTCCCAATGGTCCCTTTCCTTGGCTCTGTGCAATAGGCCAGGTGCTGATACTTCCCATGAGATGCCATGCTTGATTTGGCTCCTCTTCCAGAGCAAAGCATTTAAGACTACGTTCATGCAACATGGTCTGCAACTACCCCAGATAGCTTTGCAGGGAACGTGGCTGGGCTTAGCTGAACTCATCAGTATGGGGGTTTTACCCTGATGATTTTGCATAGCTTCTGTGCCCGCTGCTTGCTGGGGTATCTCGACCCACCGCGGTACGGTGCTCTGCCTGGAAGGCTGTCTGCGCATGATGAGAGCCCATCTACGTTCCTACCAGCTGTCTCCTTCCAAGCTGTCACAAGCGATTGTTCTTGGCAGCATTTTGGAGACGTCGGATGGTGACATTATTGCTGATCACGTGAAAGCAAGGGATTAATAATACAAGAGAGTTGTCCTAGAAAGGCCTTCCTGCCTTGACAGCTGTGATCGTAAAAGCAATGCAGAAAATGAACCTCACTGGAAGAAATCATTTGGCAGAGACTTCTTAATGCCTCTTCCTCCTGTTCTGGCAAGAGAAGGTAGGCACAGACTCCTATCCCTAATCCTGTCATTATTTACACTCCTCTACTACTGTATGTGCACGTGGGTGACCAAGGCCCAGTGTGGCTGTATGGGTGTGAAGTGGAAGAAGATAAGCTATGGGGTGCATGGTGGACAAGACACGTCCGTCTGCCCCTGCTGCCCTTTTCCCCTGTGAGTGGCTCCAGTACACGCAGGAGGAAAAGAAATCACCTCCTTAGTTAGATGCATGGCCCATCTGAGAAATGGGTGTTATTCTTCTCACCCTGGTGCAGCATCTAGTTGAAGATGTCCCTGCTCACTGCAGGGGGGTTGGGCTAGATGACCTCTAAAGGTCCCTTCCAACCCAAAGCATTCTATGATTCTATGATCCCTGGGGGAGGGTGGCACTGATTTCACGTCATTCCTGACTTTGTACTGCAGAGGAGTTATAGCGGGGGCACAAATTAATACATGACTACTCCTGTATCTTGTTCTATCCAGCCTTTTGAAGTCTGCAATGTAACATTTATGAATCCCCTTGCTCTGTTTCATGATAAGAGCTGTAGGTAGAGGGAAGAGGGGTATCTTTGACCAAAACATTGCCTTAAGAGGCAGCATGATACCTCTTAGGTAGTTAGTTTGGTGTCCGTGGGGCTGTTGCAGAGATCAAAGCAGACCCTGAGTCTTCTGCTGTGTTTTGGCCAGCCAAAACTTCTTGAAAAGTAGAACTTTGCTCAACAGTGTGTGAACCCAAGCTTCCCCAGTCACAGGGCAGTTGGGTGTCATCGTGCTCCATAGCGCTCTCCTTTCCTTCATGGGCACGTTATGCGGGTGGGTTCTAGATCTGCACACTCTGCAGCCGTCGCTCAGCTTGCAGGAGCCTTTGCTCAAGGCTTGTACAGGAGAGTTCTTGGCATACGGCATCTCCCTGAAGTCATGCAAAGAGTGGGCTCACCACTGGAAACCAATTAGCATCGGCTGCTGGTTAATCATAACTTGGTGCTCATCAGGTGCTCCTAGGCATTCAGACCCTACAGTGCTGGGTACCGTATAGAATAACAGCTTAGGCTATCATGAAGCACGACGATGCTCTGCGTTACTGTCTAGACATCATTGTCTTCTGAGTTTGGTGTGAGGGAGGCTGGGAAGGGAAAGGACAGAGAAAATGAGAACTCCAGGTTTTGTCCTGCAACCTCCTTTTTGGTTTTTTTTTTTTTTCCAGTTTGAATTCAGTTTGTGACTGTGAGTGAATCTATCACCTTCTAACGAGAGGCTCTTGCAGCTCGGGGCACAGCAAGCTATTTCTCTTGTGTGCTAAACCTGACAAATGATGGTTTCTTGAATCTTCTGAGGAATAAAAAGTGTTTGCAAATGGTAATGGAAAATATCTAAAGACAGAAACATCCCACATCAGTGAAGGTTTCTTTGACTGAAAACAGAGGCCCTGATCTAGCTCCGTTGCCTTCAGCAAGGTTATGACAACAGTGGCTTCAGCTCCAGCTCATTACATGCCATTATACCAAAACAACTTTCTTCCTTGCCGTCGCAGCCCGTTTGTAGCATGTTCCCAATGGCGGTGTTTGCAACAAGCACTGCACCGAGTGCCTTGCTGGTGCTGCTCACCCATGGCGTGGGCTTACAGCCGCTGCCCCGTCCTAATGGCAGCGCTGCGAGGAATTCGGGTTTCCTCCTGCTCAGGAGGAGCGTGGGTTTCTGCAGCTGTGCGAAGTCCGCAGAGAAGCGTGAAGCCTGACTGAAGCCATCTGTGAGGAATGGGATGTTGGTACTTTGAGTTGCCAGGAGGAAGAGCTGGTCCTGTGATCCCTTTCCCTGCAGCGCGGGATGGTCCGGGGGGGCCAAGGTCCCTCTTTGCAGTCGATTTGCGAGGGCCCCGCTGCCATCGTGGGCTGAGGCTTTTACTTGCGGGACGCTGGCTGTTATCCAGCTGCTTCAGAAACTACTGACTGGGGGTTTGTGCTGGGTCAGGGAAACGCCTCTCGAAGGAGGTGTGAGGTGGTCTCGTTTCTCTCAGCCACAAAAGTCATCACAGATATGTATGTTTTTGTGGTGAAAAACTTTTTTTTGAAAAAAGCATAAGGAGCTTTCACCACCCTGAAATAGCAAATCCCATCCTACGGGTATGACTAATGGCTCAGTCCAGAGCCCCATGGTAAAGGCCAACCCTTGCCATCTCTGGTGACTATTAATAAACCTGGGAACCCCCAAAAACTCTGCTAAAAATTTGTTATTTTGTCTCGGACTTTGTTTTCTTGGTGCTTTCCTATAGCTTCTCCAAACCTGAAAATTTGAATGCCTGTTACAAGGTTGTCAAGTCCTTCAAAACTAAGATCTTTGACATGTGAACTGGGAAACTCATTTTCCAGGGGATTCCTGCTGCTTGCGTCTTTCTTAGGTTGCACCGTTGTCACAGCAGGGAGGTGTTAAGTATCTTGATTTTTTTTCTTTCCTGTTTCAACGAAGGCAAAGCAGAGCCTACTTTACAGAATACAGTGCTTATTTAGTCTGTCAAAGAGTGGCAGATTTTGGATTTCTTCGCTCTTGGAGATGAGTCTTTAACTCTGCCCTAGACTACTCTTGCGTTACCCTAACTGCAGTAGAACATACGAACGTCTGCTTGGACTATAAGTGTTTCAGTGCTGAAGTCTCCTGGTGTCACCAGGAGAGGAGACAGGATGCCATCGCTCCTTGATGGGTCCACGTGGCGTGTCACAAGCAAGAGCTAGGATTCGGTGCATGCAAACAGAGTAACAGGATCAGCTTATATGTAAGACAGGAAGACCTATAGAGCAAGGACGGCTCACAGCAGAAACTGCTATAGGTGCTGTGTACCTGTCTGCTTCAGCGCGCAAGAGGCACTTGTGACCACTGTCGGATGTTCAGAAGTGCTCCTACAGCTGGGCTCTGGGTGAATGCCTGACTTGGATAGGCTCATGTCTGTGGCCAAGGAAACTTTATACTTGCAATTTTTTTGGTTGGAGACTAGTGCCTTGACCATGACAGACTTGCATTTCATTATATGTTTGTCTTGCTTCTTTTGTAAGATGAACCTTAGCCAAAACTGAAGCGTGTATACAAGCATGATACACAAAATAATTCACAATGGGCTGCAAATGCGCATGAAAATCCAAATGCCTTCTGAATCTGCTGAGCTTTGCACTTTCCATCCTTGCTACTTTCAGTCTCTTCTGTTTTGTTTCTTTGAAGCTGCTGCTGGGGCCTCTGAAAGGCCAAAAAGTGCCAATTTAGGAGGGAAAACGTGAGTTTTGTAAAAGGCTCTCGTGTGAAGCGCAAACCTCCAGCTTGAGGTTCAGCTGTGTGATGCTCGCTTCCATTTTCCATCTTACGAGACTACCAAGTGTTATGTGCATCCTGCCCACGGCTGCCAGGCTCCTCTTGCGCCTGTGCTCTTGAAATACAACATTTGTGAAGTTTGTCATTTTTTTAGAAGTGTAGCTTCCTCCTTGTGACCACCAAGTGGTGCTCTGCGCTGCACCTTGCAGCAAGGCAAGCTGTTGGCATTTTGGGATGAGGGGTTAAAAAGCTGTTTTCAGAAGTAGGAATGAGCTACCGAGGAGGAGGAGGAAACAAGTTAAGAGCCCTTTCTTTTCCCCTCGTGGTGGTTGTGCTACAAGGACTACATTATTCACGCCTTTATGCTGTGGCTGCGTGATGATTGATGTAGCTTGGCGATGATCAGATGTGATAAGTAGTCTTGGCACTTTCAATTTGGGTATTCAGCTTGGCTGCCTGCTAGACTTTGGAGGTACAGAGATGGCTATCTGCTGCTTCAAAGCTAGATCCTGGCAGGTGTCTCTGATTTGGCTTGCTAAAATCACAAGAAGCTTCTAAAAACCTTGTCCCAAACTAGTTTTTCAGAGATAAATATCTGATCCTTGTTTTTTCTTGGCTGCTTTTTCACCCAGTCCATCTGGGGAAAACCTCTGTTCATGTTCCTTCTCTCCGGTGTGCTAGCTGTTTAGTGTCTTTGCTATTAAAGTTTGGAAATGTTTATAGCTGTGTTGCTCTCAGCAGAGGTAAAAGACCTACATTAACTTGTCTTTGCAGGTGCCGTGGTTTAAATTTAATTTCCTGCAAGCACTCTCTAGGTGCCATTCTCAGGTTTACAGAAGCTGTGTGTTTTGTATGAAAACATGCGGTTTGATAGAGAAAATTCTTATGTTGATTTGAAATGATGGGCGCATTGTAAGACAGAAACTGCCTATAAAATGTAATGGGAATTTTAGGGGCTAACTATATCCCTGTAAGCTCCGTTAGATGCTCTGTGTGGTATAATTGTTTGCAGGAGTGATCATTCCTTTCCAGGTACTGAAAGCCATGCTATAGCAGGATGATGCAGCTAAATTCAAACAGCAGCTCATTTGTATGAAGTGCAGGGCTAGAATTGAAAGGTGGCAAGCAGGATTGTCTTGTCTGGTGAGCTGGAAAAAACATGCGGTGTTTTAAAGCAAATCCTTGAGTTAGAAGGAAAGGAGATGCCATGTAACAGCACAGTGAATGCCGTGGTTTTTATAATGTGCACTGATTTCTCTAGGTATTCCAAGCTGTGAAGTAGAGGCCAAAGGAAGGAGGCCAGCTCCCCCCAATTAATTCAAGTCGGATAGCCACCAACTAAATAGTCTCCCCAAAGTTCCCCAGTTGGTTTCTCGGGTATTTTGTGGAACAGCTGTGCGGGAGTGCCATTGCATCCCACAGCAGAAAGGAGAAGAGCGAAGCATCACCTGCTTGACTTACAGCAGGTACAATGTGTGAAGCCCTTCAGGTGTCCTACCTCACCTGCTCCATCTTGTTGCAGTGTCTGTAACCTATATGAGGTACAACTCCAGCAGAAATAAAGGGATAGCTAGGTAACAAATGTTGATTTTGCTGGATCGTTAGTTTTTAACGTGGTCTCAGACCCTCGGCTGAATCAGCTGCTGAGATGCAGGGTGATGGGCTCTCCCAGTCTGAGTGCATCAGGAGGGAGTTTTTCTACAGGGCTGAGCAGAACTTCACGTGAATTAGATAAAGTGCATAAATATTATGTTTTAGCTTCCGTCTTTGGAAAAACTAACCATCAGAAATTCAAAGCATGTCATTATTCCAGATAGTATCTTTCCATGGTGGGCAGCTCCATCAGTAGCTATTAAATAGCTCAGATGAAAATTCTGGCACAGGGAGTCCTTGAGTCTTTGATAACTAAAAGCTGGGAAGAGAGACTGTGGCAAGACTGGCTCTGTGTGTGCCCTGCTCCGGTCTCTTCAGCATCTGTGGCTAGTTGTGGTCGGAAATAGGATGTGGGCAGAAAGGGCCTTTGGTTTGATCCAGTATGGTCATTCTTGTGTTGCTATTTTAGATTCTAGCAATGACATATGGCTTGAATATTTGTCTCTCCATATGTTAATGATATGGAAATGGCCTCAAGTTGCGCCAGGGGAGGTTTAGATTGGATATTAGGAAAAACTTCTTCACGGAGAGGGTTGTCAAGCACTGGAACAGGCTGCCCAGGGAAGTGGTGAAGTCCCCATCCCTGGAGGTATTTAAAAGCTGGGCAGACGAGGCGCTGAGGGACATGGTTTAGTAGTGGACAGGTACGGTTGGACTCGATGATCTTAAAGGTCTTTTCCAACCAAATGGTTCTATGATTCTATGATACAGTCAGCTTTGGAATAAGATGGGTATCTGTGCTAGTGGAGAATCCACAGGGATTTCCTTGCCGTCACATGTATCTGCTCTCACGTGAAGTGTTGGCTGCGCTGCCTGCTTTCCAATACTGAGTTAAGTCTTCCTTGGTCATACCTTTGTCTGGTGTAAATCTGTTGTGACAGGAGTGCCGGTATAAACCTGCTGAGGGTCACTATCATCACTGCTGTTCTCCCGCGCCCAAGAGCCGATCTGCCAGTACGCATCAAAATGAGATGCTTTTTATGGAGGAGGAGCCATATCAGTCTAATTGGGCTGGAAAGCAGCGTTCTTTCCAGAGCTGTGAAAGGCCTAATAAAAGTTAAAAATAGAACCAACTTATTGCTGCCTCCAAGATTGGAAATCAGGGAAGTAGTTCTCACTTGAGCTGAAATTAATTGAGCAGAGCACGCTGTATCATATAGACTCGGGTATTTGTACACATGCACGTGCCTGTGTGTACTCCCCTATTAGGAAGCAAAATAACAGTATTTCCCACTAATGCATTTGTTAGTCTAAGGCAACATCTCGTTGTTACTTAGCAACTTCAAATGGTGGTGAGGTCTTCCAAATTAACCCCTTTGGGTGTCTTTCCTATTAGAAAAGAGGCACAAGTTCATTCAGCTGGTCTGCCTTTGGAGAAGTGGTATCGGCTGGCTGTCTTGGTGCTCACCTATAGAGATGTATGAACCTTCTGTCTTGTGGGATCTCTCCTGACGTTGCTTTCTTTTCTGTCTCCCTGGCTAGAGGGTGAGGAAGAGGAAGAAGATGAAGAGGAGGAGGAAGAAGAAGAGGAGGAAGAGGAAGATGAGGAGGACAAAGACATAGATTCGATGGATGAAAGCATGGAGGGTGACACGGAGCTGCCAGGTTTCACGCTTCCAGGCGACACCTCCCAGGAGCCCATAGCTGGCCTGGAAAACCCTGTGGCCCAGCTGGCCGGGGTGTCCTACCAGGTTCCCGACACCATCGAGTGGGAGCAGCAGAACCAGGGTCTGGGTAAGAGAAAAAGCCCCTTCTTCCTTTACCCTTACAGAGGACACGTCTCCTGCTCTTCGTGTTGCATGGGACAACCCCTTATGCTGAGAAGTCTCCTGGGTTGGCTCTCAAGCTAAACACACAGCAGGTTCATTTCTGAGGAAACCCCATCCCCCAGTGATGACTGGTTGAACTGGGATGGGTCCCAGGCAGCGTGACCTGAGTTTTCATTTTGGGGAGAGCTGCTCTGAATACTCCAGACCTGCTCCTTCATTCCCGAGCTTAGTGTCACCTTGCTCTGAGGGTGGACAAATAAATACTTCTCAGATGAGGGGAAATTTCAGTGCCCTTTGCCTGCAGTGGGTTGGTGCAGGGGTATCCATCCTGTGAGGACAAAACGAGTAGGGTAGTTGGGCAGTCGCTCATCAGCCCATTTACTGCTTCAGCAGCATTCTTGTAAGTGCCACTTTTCTGGCATTTTTAAGGGGTGCATGGTCCAGCCATAGGACCCTAGGCTGGCAGTGTTAAGCAGGACAAACCTGCAAGACCTCTGTAGAGCTTTATACAGTTTATTCTCCCTGTACGTATAGGTCCTGTGTTTTATGACTGGATTAATTTATTCCACCTAGGAATAGCTTATCAGTGTTTATATGTGTGATGTCCATCTGATGCAAGTCAAAGCTGGTGTGGGACAAGGTAGAGTTTAGAAGGGAGCTTGCCCAGCTTGGCTAAAGGCACTGGGATCATTTCCCAGCATACTCCATTTCCAAGCCAAGCCCCATCAAAAGCAGTGGGAACCTTTCAGGTGAATTAGTGGGAGCTGAACCATGTCTATACAGAAGATCTCTGTCTGTTAGGGAACTAGCTGTTTTGAGAAGCTCATCAAATAAAGAAACCCCGAAACTCTTTTATATGTTGTGTTATAAGAACTATCACTTCCCCTGGATATTTAATTTTGATTTAACCTGGCAGTTCTCTCCCTGTAATGCTGTTTCTAGCCTGCTCTAGTGCTGTTAGCTTCCTTTGAATTGAATCAAAGAGCGTATTTCAAGAACTTCATGGCATGGTTGCTCTTTGAGGGCAAATTGAGTTTGCATCAGGTCTGATATCTCCCTGTCCCACTAACTTTTGCTTGAAAAACATCATATTGGATAGTTGCCATGTCAGATCTGTTTCACGTGTCCTGTTACCCTATCAGGCTGGACAGGAGCTGTGTGAGGGGAATAAGTCCAAGTCTTTAAGGGTTTCTGGTTGGCTTTGGTAAGCCGGATTAAAGAGGTACGTGACAGTGTTCAGAGGAAAAGTGTGTGAGCAATATGGGGTTATGATGGGAGTCACATCAGCAGCTTTGTGTTCTCATCTTACTCATTTCCTTGGTGCAGGATCTTTGTGGTATCTTGAGAGAAAATGCGAGAGTAGCAGCATATTTTCTGCACTCGGGTGCAGTGGGCTGGCTTGGTGAGCTCTGTACGACTGCTAGCAATAGTGAGAAGGTAGCGTTAAGCTGTTAACCATCTGAAGCTATTTGCCGTGTTCAGGGCCACAAGTACCAGGATGGATGGCTCACCTCTGAATCAGTCAATCCTGGCTAAGGGTGCCAGTGCTTTATAATGGCTTCAAGAGAGGCAGCGTTTTCCAAACTCCAAGGTGCGTCCCCACACACCAGACATCATGTTGTGCAGCGTGGAGGAAGATGGCACTGATATCTCTTCAGGGATCTTGGTACATTTAACCATCCCAGCTAGGGTGGCTGATGTGATGTCGTCTGGCTTGGGTCCCCAGAGGGCTCTGACGGGAGTCCTGTTCCCAGAACAGGGTGCAGGGCAACAGTTAGTTTGTCTGGAAGGGTGTCTAGAGACCGCTGAAGATGCTGTTGTGTATGACATAGGCTGTTGCCATGAAGTTAGGGGCTACAGAGGGGGTTGTTCTGCAGAAGTCATCAGGCACAGCTCTGTTCATAGCTGATGCAGGTCTGAACTGGAGCCCTAGCTGCGTTTCCAGCCCTACCACCTTCGCTGCTGGAGGAAGAGGCTCAGGGTAGGAGATGCCTATCAGATGCGTGAGAAAACATGATCAGGTGAGAAAACAATGACCAGAGGCTGAAGCTGTCCCTGGTGTGCAGTAAACCTCTCTGGCTGGAGAGACTGTAATAATCGTGCACAAAAAATAAGCAGGCCTGGGCTATGAAACAGTGTGTAGCTTTAATACTCCTTGTGTAATAGCATCTGTTATGAGGGGTCCATGCTGGAGGCTGCACTTTGCAGTATCTCTTCCAGAGATCTGCTTCTGAACACATGGGTCCAGTTCAGTTTCTGATGTTTAATATTGCATCATCCTGCAGCCTTGATCCTCCACCACCTTCTCTCTTTCTTAGACCTTGGAAAGGCCATCTTTCTAAAAATTTCAGACATGGAATAAATTGACTGTGTGGCAAAAGGTAGGATTCTTGTCCCTAACTTATGTTTTATTGACCCTCATACAAATTGGAGGAGGCCTTGTGAAGTCTGTCAAGTTGGGTCAGCTGCGGAGTGCCAAGTCTGGGCACCTGAAGGACTGGGCAGACATGATTTCTGCATTCTCTGGAAGTGCCTGGCTGGGTTATGTGTCACCAGATCTAAATGGTTTCGTCTGCCTTTTATTTTTAAGCTGTTGCAGTCTGTGCAAGCAGCCGTGAGGGAGAGGATGAGGCTGTGGCTGCGCTGAGTTCATCTTTAGGAGTTGGATGGGACTTCTGTGCAGTGGTGTTGTAGGCGAGAAATGAGGGGACGTGGTGGGATCAGTCTCTCTGCTTGTGACTCACCCCTCTTATTCCACTAGGTAAACACTTATGTAAAGAGCCATTTATTCTTTTTCTGTCTAGGCAACCTCAATAGCTCTGATATTGCTTCCTTCCCTATCTACAACGTGCTGATGCCCACAGTGCTCCTAAGAGGAAGGGAAATTATTTATGCTTTAGAGGCACAAAGAAAACCAAGAACTTGCGTGAGCTCATGCTGAAAATCTGAGGCCAAGCAAGGAGCTGAACCCAGGTGTTCAAAGGGCTTATTTGCTGGGAGTGCACGGGGAATGGGAGATGCTGTCGCGTCCCTGTGGCGGTGCTGGGCTCCTTTTCCCTGAGATGCTGCTGCAGCAGTGCAGCCCTTCCCCTCTTCCCAGTTTGTGCCAGGTGGGCGTTTCTGCCCTGGTTCCCTGGCCCTGGGTGCATGGGCACATGCCGGGCTACTGCTGTGTCCGTACCTGTGTCCATACCTGGTCCTAGTTACGTGTTTCTTTATGGGGTGTATTAGGGAGAACAGGAAGGTTGGAAAAAACATATAGCTCGTGTCAGCAGGAGGTGGGTTCTTAAGAACAGAAGAAATCCCCCAAACCTGGCAGGAGGCCAGAAGAGCTGCCCACATTGTTCTGCTGGAGCGCCTGGAGAGACCAGACTCACCGTGAAGGGCTTGTAAAGCTTTAGATCTGCTGGACATGCGCATGGACTATTTCTGTTTGAAACGCTTTTCCTCTAAGTGCTTTTCATCTAAAGCTACCTCTTTGAAATCCGTTTCCTTTAAGTGCTTTTCTTCGAAAGCTGAGATTAACTTGACTTTAATTTTAAGATGGCTTCGTACCCACTGGACACCCCCAAGCGCAGTCGCTGGAGCGGGGAGCTGCAGTTCTGAATGCGGTGGGTCAGGGGCACTGTGCTCCCACCTGCCTCAGCCCACGGCGTGCGTCTTCGTGCACCCAGGGGAAGGGCTCTGCACTGCCCTTCCTTTGCCAAATAGTGCTGAGATGTGAAGAGTTTCCTATCTTGTGCAAGTGGAATGTGGTTTAGAGGGGGAGGTTGTTCTGCTTGACCTGGGATATGGCATAGGAGAGGAAGACCTGAAGAAAGGTAACAGTACCCAACGCGGTACCCAACGAGGGTACACCATCTAAGCACCAAACTTTTACACTTGGCATTTTCCATCTTTCAAATACTTTGCACATAGGTTCTTCTCCTGGGGATGCGTCTGTCCTCTGGCCTTCAGAGTTTTGACATTTAATGCTAAAATCTATAGTACAGAAGAGCCCAGAAGTATTGGAGTAGCTATTCTCAGGTCAGTTATTATCGAGTTTGCTTGGTCTGATGGCTGACACACTGCGAATCCCTAGAGAACAAGTAACTTGATCCACAAACAGCTTGGCAGAGCAAGAGACAGTTTGGATTTTTGTAGTGGTCAGTGAGAAAGTGCTGGAGAAACAGAATCATTAAAAATGTCAATTCTGGGAAGTCAGATGGTCCTGCATTAACTCCAGCTGAGCAAAAGCAATTTATAAGCACCAGTAACGAGGCTGTCAGTTTTACAGTCCATCAGCTGATTCTCTAACCAGAATGGGTGATTTAGATCACTTAAAGAATCACTGTCAAAAGTATTAGCAAAGGTGGTTTTAATAGGACGTTGTAACAAGTGCAACTTAACAAAGTTCGATGGCAAGGTTCATTCTATTAATTACTGCCTGGAAGAAACATGCAAAGGAAAATGGAGTTATGCTCGAGTTAGAGTGATTCACAGAGAGACCGGGGACGCAAAAGGGTACGGAGGACCCTCCTGTTGAGTCGCGAGGTTCAGAGTGGACCCCTTGCTTTTTAAACTCGTTCCTCAGAGAGGAGTCTAGGTGCAGCTAGGTCCAAACCTCATCTCAGACTTGGTCAATGGTTTATGTCTAAGGGATTATATATGCAAAATTTATGTACTGTTTCATTAGCATCAGTTCAGCATGCAATCAAAGTTACCAAGACAAAATCAAAGTTACCATACTGCAAGGTTATGCGCGATATCGGTCACTTACCAAAGATCTGCTGTTGGTAAAAGGTCTTTCTGCCTCGAGGAGCAACCTTGAGAGGTGTCCCAGCTCAAGGGGAGATCACCGCCATGCAGCCACGCTGCCTAGCAGGGAGAGCTCAAAGAAGGCTCACTTAGGCTGTTATATTTATGGGATAAAGTGGTTGGCTTGTGGTCGAATTACATGCAATGGAAAAGGTATGCAGGAGACTTACCCACCGCTTTCTTTGTTCCTTGATAAATTGATTCTTGGAAAAGCCAGGCGCTATTCATGTGTTAATCACACAGTCGGTGTTCCAAGCTCACATGCATCGATGCTCGCTGTGTCACTCTGCTCTTTGTGGTTTTTCAGAGAACAGATTGAAACACGAGGAGTTCATGGCCCGGCTATGGCTCAGGCCTTTACCTCTTCCAGAGCCTGCACCATACCACCGCCAGTCTGGTCAAGGGGTTGAGTGCACCCGTCACACCAGCAATATTTAGACAAAAAGTAAAGCAAAACATTTTGTCATCTGTGCCTTTATAAAATAGAAATTCATCCTCCAAAAACTGTTCTGATGGCGTGCAGCTCTGGAGAAGGAAAGTCTAAATATGCTTTGGGATCTCTTTTTGCTGTCCCGTTCAAATGCTTTGTCTTCAGAAGTTGCCAGCAAAGGGCACAGCAGTACTTTGGGACCTCTCTGCAATGTGTGCAAGATGTCTTTGACCTTTCTCTGCTTGTTCCTTGTTTTTTATGTGGGTGGCGTGTGGAAGATGAACACTAACTGTTTGGAGAGCATGAGTCGGGCAGGAAACTTGGGCTCTCTGGGAATGTATACAAATACATCATTTTTCCCTGCTACCTCTTTTGTGATTAAGTGTTTATGTGTAACAAGGAGAACTGCAGTTCGTTTAGGTGGGTTCAAACCTAGTGAACAGTTTCTGGGTGCTCCTTTAGTTATTCCTCATGATGGTCTTTGTTGTACACCTCCGTGGAGATAAAGGCCCTCTACTTTTGTGTTGGTGGTGGCTACTGTGACTGCGTTCTTCTCCCATTTCTTAAGAGTATTTATTCTCCCACTGTCTGGGAGACTCCTTATTTTACAGACCGTGAGCCAAGTCATAGCAACTTAGCTTGAACTGTTATGGGAACGTGGTGGTAGAGCATGAAAATGTCCCCAGGCTCCCAAGCTATTTATTAATGCCATAGTGCTTGCCTATCATCCACGTTCCAAGATGAAGTGCTTAACTGGGACCTCCTCCTATAGTAAAGTAGCAACTGGAGGTCCAGGACAGTTTACTAAGCCTTTAATTTTGCTGCTTTGGGTCATGCAGTAGTTTGCTTCGTGCATTCAAACTTATGGAGCTGTTTGGAATGACAATGGCATTGGCTTCTTGAGGCATATAGGGTTGTGATGTTTTGAATGTAAGGCTCAAATTGTCTAAGCAGAGGTTGTTTAAGATGTTGACTGAAACCTGTTGCTTGTCCTAGGCTACAACTAATATGAGATAACAGCAGTAAACAGAGGAGAGACTGATTTGAACCAGAAACCTTAACAGAGGAAACTCCACTGTTATGCTCAAAATCTTGTTTTATGGGCAAAGAGGAGGCACACCTCATATATATATAAACCCAAGAATTTATTGCTAATATAATTGAAATCTTAAGAGTCTAATCATTATTAGCCAGATCTAATTATTACAGGAAAAGAAATAATAATGCAGTTAGGATTGTTACACACACACTTCTTAGTTTCTGTGCTTTATCCTGGTGTTATGCTTGTCCTTCCCTTGCTTCTGTGGGTCCTAAGATTGGGGGTTTCATTCAGGGATTTGTGATGAATTTATTACAGTGGGTCATCACCCATCATGAGACCCCACCTGGAGCACTGCGTCCAGCTCTGGAGCCCTCAGCACAAGAAGGACATGGAGCTGTTGGAGCGGTTCCAGAAGAGGCCACAAAAATGCTCCGAGGGCTGGAGCCCCTCTGCTACGAGGCCAGGCTGAGAGAGTTGGGGCTGTTCAGCCTGGAGAAGAGAAGGCCCCGGGGAGACCTTAGTGCGGCCTTGCAGTGCTTCAAGGGGGCCTAGAGGAAAGATGGGGACAGGCTTTTTAGCAAGGCCTGTGGTGACAGGACAAGGGGTGATGGTTTTTGTCCTGGTTTCAGCTGGGTTAGAGTTACTTTTCTTCCTAGTAGCTAGCATAGTGCTGTGTTTTGGATTTAGCATGAGAAGAATGCTGATAACACACTGATGTTTTAGTTGTTGCTAAGTAGTGCTTAGGCTAGTCAAGGACTTTCTTTTTCAGCTTCCCATGCTCTGCCAGGTGCACAAGAAGTTGGGAGGGGGCACAGCCCAAGATAGTTGATCCAAATCGACCAAAGGGCTATTCCATACCATATGACGTCATGCTCAGTATATAAACCGAGGGGAGTTAGCCGGGGGGCAGCGATCGCTGCTCGGGGACTGGCTGGGTGTCGGTCGGCGGGTGGTGAGCGGTTGCATCACTTGTTTTCTTTTCCCTGGGTTTTGTTTGTCTCTCTCGTTCTCCTTTTCATTACAATTATTATTATTATTATTATTATCATTATTATTATTACTATTATTATTATTTTATTTCAATTATTAAACTGTTCTTATCTCAACCCGTGGGTTTTCTTACTCTTGCCCTTCCGATTCTCTCCCCCATCCCACCGGGGAGGGGGAGGGTGAGCGAGCGGCTGCGTGGTGCTTAGTTGCCGAGTGGGGCTAAACCACGACAGTTTTAAACTAAAGGAGGGGAGATTTAGGCTGGATAGAAGGAAGAAATGTTTTACACTGAGGGTGGTGAAGCACTGGCACAGGTTGCCCAGAGAGGTGGTGGAGGCCCCATCCCTGGAAACCTTTAAGGTCAGGTTGGATGGGGCTCTGAGCAACCTGATCTGGTTAAAGATGTCCCTGCTCACTGCAGGGGGGTTGGACCAGATGGCCTCTAAAGGTCCCTTCCAACCCAAAACATTCTCTGGTTCTATGATCAACATCTAGAGTCCTTTGCCAGGAGGAAGACGATGTTCACATTGATGGTTTTTCTTCCTCGCTTGAAGTCCACTTAAAGTCATTTTTGTATGTTTGCTAGCATGCTTTTGCACGTTGCTCATTCTTCATTGATCTGCAGTTCTATACTACATCTGAATTTACTATATATGGTGGCTCTTATGTATGTTAGATACTATTTTTTGTTCTCTTGTTTACCCTAAACCCATTTTCGTCCAGGTCTACATTTCTTTAACTGACCGTTGGTGTGTTGTTTATATCCACCTGCTTGTGGCAATGGCAATACCATATTACAGAGCTATGTGATTATGCTGTAGCTGTAGTCACCTGAGTAGCCTGGTTCCCCAGCACCCATTATTGGTTTCCATCTACCCATGGAGGCACTGTACACAGTGGATTTTGGCCCATCCCTGTTGATGGGAATTAAAGATGTAAAAAAAGAAAATGGCAATTTAGAAAGAAGTTACAAAGCGTGACAAGGTAATTCTCAACACATAGTTTCCAAGATACATACTGTGTCTGCGTTTCATGTATTTTTGTGTGTAGGATCTTAGTTCTTACAATAATGGAAGGTCATACAACTCTCTCACTTAGCTAATGACAAGGCACTTGCACAGTAAACACACTTTTGGAACGTGATTTTTTTTTTAATGGATAAAAAAATATTTGCAGCTCTGAGTACTTACTTACAGAGAAAATAGCTCTAGCTGAATTGCAGATCTGTGGTTGCAAATTATACTGCATAAACCATATAACAGATGCCACTGGTTAATGATGGTAAGGCAGAGTAGCAGAGGAGCGGAAGATGATGAATATTTGCAATGTCATTTTTACAGGAAGCTGGGATTAATGCTTTTATGGGCAGAAATAACCAGCATTAGGAAGACAGAAGCTGAGACGCAGAAGTTAGTAGTATGTTCTTTAACTGCTGCCCAGAATGGATCTATTTTAAGTACTCTTACAGCACGCGTTATCGGAACATCAGAGTGCCTTTTAAATCTTTAATGCATTTATCTTCTTAATTACCCTAGAAAGGGTATCTATGTTTTGCAGGTGGCAAGCAAAAACACAGAGAGGCCAAGTGACCCCACCGGTTTCATGAGGGAGCCTTTTGCAGAGTAGGGATTTGAACGAGGTGAATTAAATTAGTGCTTGGGCATTTCCTTTCTCTTGCTGGAGGAAGGATGTGCGCACCTGCATTTCTCCCTGGAAAAGGTGCAAAGGATACACAAAAAGTCACCATCCCAACGGAAGGGACTGAGTCCATAGAAATCCCAGGTGAGAGAGGCTGGCAGGAGCCAGGATCAGGAGCGGAGCCAGCAGATTTTTTTCCCTGACGTCTTCGAAGTGCAGCTGCCTGCAGCAATCCTGCCCTCTGTAGCTTTGCCCCGTACGTGCTTATGGGAGTTCTGTTGCACAAAGCGTTGGCCACGCGAGGTCTGTGTTCCAGATGGCTGCAGACTGAAATGAGCAGTCTCAGAAATAAGGATGATTATTTTTCCTGTCTTTCTGGGTGCTCCAAATAATTTATACAGTTCCATATGTTCCTCGCTAGCTCCCCGTCCCTCTCCCAAGCAGTAATAAAGCTCCCGTCATCAATCTGTGCCTAAATCAAGTTTCTGTTCCTCGTGAGGGATGCGTACTCTGTTTGGAATGAGTTCTTTTTAAACTGTTTTGGAGATTGTTCATGGTTGCGTCTTAGTCCTGGAGCAGACTCGTATTTAATCAGGTTTGCCTTGTCAAAGGAAATTTTGCATCCACATACCTGTAAACAATAACGATGCTCTGCCAGCTCGGTGTGACATACGCTATTGTAACGACAGAGCAGCTCCCAGGAGGGAACAATTCACATCGGAGATGGCTTTTTCTTTTCGTCAGATTTTATCCCAAGGCATTTTGAGGACTGTGTCTCTTTCCCCTCTTTAATATTGCTTCTTTCTTTGACCTGACTTGCTCCTCCTTCTGCTCTGAAGCCAGCTGAGATAACGAGCCTTGCAGACCAGCCCTGCACACATTCTGCAGCGTGGTGCTCAGCGGCGTGGTGAGAAGCAGCCCTATGCCTCGCGCTGGGACCTTGGACAATGGGACCTTCCAGGAGATGCAAAACTTGGACAAGTCTGACCTACCACCCGTGGTCCTGACCTACCACCCCGCTCTTCCCTTTTTCCATCCAGCACAAGACTGCCGTGCCCTCGCGAACGAGGCCTGTGCGTTTTAAATGGGAGAAGCTGACAGCCTGTCTGTTCTGCTGCGAACTGGGATGAGGAGTTTCCAGCCACGGAGCATGAACCACTAATGGGTTGGAGCCACATCCTCAACTCTTGTCCTCGAAGCAGAAATCAAGAGATAGAGAAGGGAATAGAGATGAGTAAAACAGAAGATTGGAGGGTGTTTTGGTGATTCCCAGCTCTGAAAGCAAGCAGCTGTCAGAAATAGCTGAAATAAAGCTGTTGCTTGTGATAAAAAAATGGAAACCTCCAGCAGGAAACTTGGGCTGATATTTTAGCCTGACATTTTTGGCGGAGAATATATAGGAACCCAGCAGCACTATAACATCCTCAGATACATTACTTTGAAATAGCAGCCTTTCCACAAGGTTTATGCATCTAGTTAAACCTGTGTCAGAGGAAGACTGGCTAAGCCCATTTGTTACAAGCCCTTAAGTGCTGTCTCCAGGAGCTGGGGGCAGATTTAGAGGCATTTGCTTGGGTTTGGCTCTGCCTTCCCTCTCCCTGTCCATGAAGAAGATGGGATCCCATCAGACAAGGTGTTAAACTGGAGTTACTGGCTATTGCTGGGGGGAATGAAGAGGTCCTGTCCATCACAGCATTTCTGCCTCTTTTTCTTCAGTTTGGAGTGAGGCGGTGTGAAGCCACGGAGAAATCGTCTGCCGGTTCATGGGAGGAGAGAGGGGACCTTGGTCACCATGGCTGACGTGGTTGGTATGAGAGGTCCCAGCTGAGCTCTTGCTGACCAGGAAACATTTCTAATGGATGGTGGGAGGCATGGATGCACCCAAGCCTGGGGGCTGCTGTCACTCCTGCATGCCCTAGTCCTCGCTACCCTGCCATGCAAAAATGTCCTGAAATACCCGCAAGGAGGGAGCGATGGCTTCTGTGGTGGAAACGGCTGTCTCCCCAGCTTGGGGCAGGGGAGCCGTGGGTGATGTTGGTGTGCAGAGAGCGTTAGGGAAGCTTTGCTGAAGGGAACTGAAGTCTGGGCCTACAATTTGCCTTGGCGGACCATAGCTGAGCAAATTCACCCTTCTTGGCTTGCTGGGGAGCACGGAAAGGCATCCTGCAGCAGCACCAAGCTCCTGGGCTTTCCCAGCACAGGACTCCTTCTAGCAGGCTTTCTGCCTGCACCTCCAGTTGCTCTTGTTGGGCCAAGAAAGCAAAGTTGGAAAACTCAAGCACGTGGCTGAGCATTTTTTGACCTTCTCCAGCTGTCTGGCTCTATCCATCCCTTTGCTACAGCCTTTAGAGTTAGGATGTGTCTACGTTGGAACACGGCTTGGCATTTGCTGCTCCAAGTAATTTATCTTGGGTTTTTTTGCCTAGATTAAAGGATAGGGTCCATTAGCCTGCGCAGAGCTCCGTGCTGCGAAGGCTGGACTGCATCTGCTAACCAAGCACCATCTGGGTTTCTGCACAGCGTGGTGAGGCAGGCATCCTTCTAGCCTGCCAGCTGCCTTGGCGCTGTCTGTCCATCCATCCCCTTGTCTGTCAGCCCTACTGTAATATAATCGTAGTGTCTTCACTGTCTTTTTAATCTACAGTAATCCTTTTTTTCCTCATGTCTGCAATTTCAGTGTATGCGTGTATCACATCTCAGTGTGCTTTGCCTCTTCTTCTATCCTCCAGTATATATGTGTCAGAAGACTTGGCTCCATTTAGACAGAGGAGATGGTTTTCAGCCCTCTCTCCCTTTGGATTTTAGTAATCACTTAGCTGATTGAAGAACACAGGCAGGGCAGTACCTTTCCCTGGGTGAGAGTTATTAATTTTTCCTTTATGTGCTAGTCTGGGTGGCCTTTGCCTTGTAAAAAGAGACTTGTCCTTATGTTGGTGAAATCACGTTTATTTTCTAATAGTGATGTATACTACGGTGCAAAAGATCTGTCTGTTTTCATGGCATTTCAGCCCTCCAAAAAAAAAAAATGGAGAGAGGGAATGCAAAGGTTCATCGGCCTTGAACTGCCTCCGTCCTTCTGGGGATTTGCGTCAGAGGCTGATCTTTTGGGTTAAAATGTTGGCTCCATTGCGGAGCTGATAAGAGAAAAATAGAGGAAAAGAGCTCATTGGGACAAGTAGCAGGGAGAGAGAGGGTGATTTATTGAGAAGATGGTTTTAAAATATTCCTTTCTAATGAGACTGTAGATATGTTTTCTCTCTGCTTGGGCAGTGCAAACAACAAATGACTGATGCTAAACCTACCTCCCCTCTGGTGTTTGCTCAAATTAAGACCACTTGAGGATCAAAGGAGATCCAGGCTCCTTCCTGGAAGGATGCTCTGTTGATACACATATAAATCCTGCCCTGCCCGAGAGTGAGTTAGGAACATGTATTGGAAATAAGTAAATTGCTTATATTTTGACTGACAAT
This sequence comes from Balaeniceps rex, assembly GCA_013401315.1. NCBI lineage: Eukaryota > Metazoa > Chordata > Aves > Pelecaniformes > Balaenicipitidae > Balaeniceps > Balaeniceps rex. The sequence goes on along the minus strand of VYZW01020409.1, from coordinate 241,185 downwards.
AAAATAATTGCCTCAAGCCTCAAGCAATTGTTGTTTTGCAAAAGTGCTGGGTATCAGCATTAATCACAGAGAGGGGTTGATACGGTGAGAATTACTAGAGGCTTTTGCTTGCCTTTTTTTTTTTTTTTTTTTTTTTTTTGCCTTGTTTTTGAATAACTCTAATCACAGCCTCATCCAAGCCTGGGATATAATAAAGGGTTTCAACAAGGCTGTTCTCCGATAGCCTATCATTTATTTCAATATACCGGCAACGCCATCTGCGCTTGAGGCTTTATTAACGTGAAGCGAGGCCAAGAGTTTCTCCAGTTTTATTCCTGTCCTAGGTTGCTTTCCCCACATGCCCTCCGTTTCCCTCTGACCACTCAGGCTGACTTTCTCGCTCAGGCTTTTGCACAATCCGCTTTTGCAGTAGTGGATGCTGAGGCTTGTGCTTGTTTTTAGCAAGGGGCTCGATGCCATCACTGGGGCTGAGCTCTGTCCTCCTGGCCACCCGTTCTGCAGCCACAATGTGTGTCCCTGGGGGACCCCCCGTTTTGTTGAGCAGTGTCACGTGCTGCAGTCCTGTCACTGTCCCCATAAGCTGGACAGGCTGTTGCATCCAACATACCAGCTTATGGACGCCCATGCGGAGGTGATCTGGGATGCTGCTCCAAGGTCCCTGTCAGGAACCCAGCCCTGGCACACGTGGCATCGTGATGCCGCTTCTGCGCTTTTGCTGCACGTGCAAGTTGAGCTGGCGTTTCTCTTTGCACACTTGAGGACAGGTCTAACGCCAGTGGAGGATTTCTAAAGGGCCCTCAACGGTGTCTCTCTCTGCATACCACCCCATTGACCTGCCATGGGATTGCCCCGCTTGAGTTGCCCTGATTTTGTTTCCTTTCAACACAGCTGTCCCAAAACCCAGACTTGAGCACGTGCTTTGGTTCAGGATTGAGGAGAGATCTCTGTGTCTGCCCTTCCAGTCCAGGCAGAATAAGCCTTGGGGGGCGGTTGCTTTGCCCTGCTCAGTTCTGCCTTTCCTTGCAACTGTCTATAAGCAAGTTTGGGAAAATTATAAGATAGGATTGAGTGTAAATATCCTGTCAGGAAAATATCTTCCTCTTGGGTTTTGTTGTTTCCTGTATCTATAAGAACTGGTTAAACACAGTCTCTTTCTGTTTTTCAGTTGTAGGGAGTGTTGGGTAGAGGGTTGAGTAGAGTACTAGACCGAATGAATAGCCTCGACGCAGCAAAGCTTCCTGGCTATATGTGCTCTCCTGTAGCCAGAACATGTTCCTGTGAGTGCTGTTTACGAAGGCTAGATTTTATTAAGTGCAAATAGTATGCTATTGATTTAGAAGATGGTTTGGGTTTTAGCGGGCAAGGATATAGTCCTCCAGTAGACATCTACTGCCTGTAAGTGTGTACAGCTGTGTAACATCTAGGCTGGAGGTGGGTTTCTTTGCCAGACAAAATGCAGCTGCATACTTCTGTACCCTTCGCTGTCTTTATTGTAGCCAGCAAATGTGTTCCCGACTGCAGCCTTCCTGGGAGACTCGTGCGGTCTTGTGCCTCAGGCTTATGTCAAGTTACGGACTGTCAGCTGAAGCACAGTAGCTGCTTGTGCATGTGGGCTTAGTCTGCAGCGACCTCAAGGTGACGTGCCATCGCCTGGCCGCAGAGAGACGAGCTGAGCTAGGTCAGAGCACCTTATGTTTCCTGTTGGTTGGGAATGTGCCTGCGGCTGGTCTATGTGGCTCAGGTATTTTGCGATGACCTCTTGTCACAGTTCGCAGTGACTCCATGGTGAGTCAACCCTGTTCAGCCACATGTTGCATGCTTCAGTACAACTGCCTGAGAGGAGGTTGTAGCGAGGTGGGTGTTGGTCTCTTCTCCCAGGTAAGAAGTGACAGGACAAGAGGAAACGGCCTCAAGTTGCGCCAGGGGAGGTTTAGATTGGATATTAGGAAAAACTTCTTCATGGAGAGGGTTGTCAAGCATTGGAACAGGCTGCCCAGGGAAGTGGTGGAGTCCCCATCCCTGGAGGTATTTAAAAGCCGGGCAGACGAGGCGCTTAGGGACATGGTTTAGTAGTGGACAGGTACGGTTGGACTCGATGATCTTAAAGGTCTTTTCCAACCAGCTGATTCTATGATTCTATGAATTGCAGCATGGAGTAGGAGAGGCAGAGAGTTAATTTAACTTCTACTAGTCAGAGGCAAGCCAGGAGCATTTTTTGCTAAGGCGCATATCTTAATGGAGCAGATAAAGTCAGAGTCCCAGCTAGCAAAACTGAGCATCATTCCTGTGAGTGCTCTGGTGGAGGCTCTTGTCCCACAGCCTTGGAGCTGCTATGGCTGTGAAGACCCTTCTCCAGGACTGTGTACCGTTTTGCTTTGTGCTTAGCAGGGCTGTGTCACTGGTCCCTTGTGTTTTACTTCAGAGTTTGCATCCTAACAAGCTCAGAGGAAAAGCCACAGTGTAAATTTGGCCCGGGTTTAATGTCTCAAACCATGCCAGATCACCTCTGTGCAAGAGGAGGACCTGGCCTGACTGCAGGTGGGCTCTGACAGCACCGAGCACACAGAAATGCCTTCAGGGGCAGAGTGAGGTTTGGGATGCATCTGCATGGCTCCTTCCCAGGGCGCTGCAGGGGATCCTGTCCCTGGGGATGTCTCCTGGAGCCATCACTGCAGCCGGTGGGAGCTCCTGGGACAGTGCATGAACATTGACCGGCACAGGCACTGCGACGACATCCCTCCAAACCAGAGCTGGCATCCCTGAATCCGAGTCACCTTCTGTAGGGAAAGCACGCTTCAACGGTGCTAATTGACAGCAGCAATGATTACTTATTAAAGTTTGATTAGTCACTACTGTCTGGGCTCTGAAGATGAATAGGAGGGTTTAAAAAACAGTGGGACTCTTAATATATTCTGAATCAGCTTCAAGTTCCTGCCAACAGTGACACTGGATATATTACACAGCGTGGGCGGGCAGGAGAGTCCCCTTGTCCTCACCCCCCCGGGATGAGCCGGGAGAGCTCTGCAGCTACCCGGAGGGCTGCTGGGGGTCTTGGAGTCCCTCCTCGTGGCCTGCCGGCTCAGTTGCTTTCCCTACTCTGTTCTCACTGCTTAAAACCAGACTTTACTAATAGGGTTCCCAGGTGAGTACTAGACCCATCCTACCTGCCCCAGGTAGTGATGTAGAGGTTTTCTCTACAGTCACCCTGAGCTCGGGCTGGGTGGGTGTTAACACTCCGAGTAAATATCCCTGCTGAGTCATGGAAGAAAATAGGACTTATTGGTGCCTGGGTGAGTAGGAAAGCATAGATAATGTTTCTGAAAGAGATCCTGGAGAAAATCCTAGGGACAGTCAAGTTCCAGGGGGAAATTTAGGCTGAGAGTTATTTTTATTGTTAGTCCTATCACCATAATAGAGTGAGTTTGAATGGTGATCTGGGGAGTCGGTTGGCAAAGAGTAGAAATTAAAGAAAATCCTCTGCTCCAAATCCTTCTGAGAGGAAGGAGAGGATGATACATTAGGAACAGTGGTATGGTGGGATGGGGGGGAACAAAGGAACAGAGGGAAAAATAACAGCCATCATTTTGACCCTAAATACTCAGTGCCGTTCTGCCCATCTGGAAAAGGATACAGCAGAGCTGGAAACAGTATGTGGGAGAAGAAGGATAACCAAAGAATAACCAAAAGGATAAAATAACAAGAATAACCAGAGAATAAATAGGATTCTGTGCAAGGAATGACTACACAGACCTTGACTGAGGCAGGTAAAATCAAAAGGGGCGTTGAGCAGGGGAACAGAGAGTGACTGTCCCCTGACACCAGACCTGGGGAGCATCACGTGGAACAGGCAGGAGGAGGCAGGTTCATAACAAATTACAGAAGGTGTCGCTCGGTGCATCGCTAACCGTGGCAGAACGCCTATCCATGGGATGCTGAGGATGCCCGCAGTTTGCACGTTCGTTTTTCCATTTGGGTAGGCCATTTCACAGAGGAAAAACCCATCCCAGTCTTTCAAATGCAGAAACCTGCATCTGGCTCCGTGGGTCTCTGAGCCACTGAGCACCGGGTGCCCAGAGGGTGTGTAAGGGGAGCGTCGTGCGATCATCCCGTTCATAAGCTTTTCCTAGACGGATGCTGTTGGCCACTGTCAGCCTTACTAAGCCACCCAGACCTTTAGTCTGACCTAGGCTGGCTGTAAGCAGAGCCTGGTCTCCTCATCTGTTTAATTACTGGCAGTGCTGCTTTTTCCTCATGTGTCCTTGAGCAAATCACTTACCCATCCCGTGCCTGAGTCCTGGTGTTCATAGATGGGACAACATTGATGCTTTTGTGGTGGTTTATTCATTTAGGTTCTTTCGGGCAGATACTGTTTCTCTTTACATGTTTGTAGAGCATTTATCACGTGAGTGTGTCACCTCAGATGGGCTTTCAGCTGTTGCAGTAATACAAATAATTAACAAGAAATTCCTTCTCTTCCTCCCTGTATTATGTTTTGCTCATAAACAAAATGTTGACAGTTGCTGAGACAAAAATATCTCCTGAAGCCTGCTAAAGAGGAAAGCTGCGACCCCTGGATCAGCAGTAAATTGCCGCAGGCTGGAGAGTGAGGCAGGGAAATATCAACTGTGTGCTTGCCCTGCATTTAGGCTTTTCTGTGAGCATCTGCCTTCAGAGATGGGATGCGGGGCTAAGCTGATCCAGTACAGCCATTCTTACATTCTCTTCCTTCAGCACAAGCTTCCCCCCGCAGCCCTTAACCACATGCCAGGGACAGAAACGCCAGAAACCGTCCGGTTTTGCACATCAGCAGGGAGATGTGACTCAGTAAGTCAAGGCACCTTCCAAGGTGCTTATGTGAGCAGTGTCTTTCAGGTTCACCAGGTTCCACATAAAACATATTTATGCTGAAATCAGAGGTGTGACCCTGTTGATAATTTAGCTCAGGGACCGAAGACATGCAGCTGAGTACAGACACCAGTGTAAGTCCATGTCATCCCCTTCCCTTGCTGAGGGCTCTGCACATTTTCTTTTGTGGCCGGTCTGCCCTGCGGTTGTTGTCGCTGTGGGGCTGAGCTAATTTCCCGCTTGCAGCACAGGCAGGATCTTATCTCAAGTCCTCAATGCAGAAAAGCTGGTGCAATAGCATAGACAGTAATGGCATTTTCAGCAAGGCACCAGATAGGTTTGCTCTGCTCTGTTTCTCCGGGTCTTGTTTGCTATTTACAGATCCTGGAATGGAAATTTTCTTGTACGCACAAAATTGGCTGTGGATTCCCAAAGCTGCCTGGGCTATGCATCCAACGGCTCATATGGAAATGCGTGGTTTGTTGCTGCTTTGGCTTTGGTAGATCTGTTTTGTTATCTTTTAGAAATGGGCTTTGAAAATGAAACTTAAGCTCCTGTATCCCTTCGAGTTCAAGTAAATGTGGACAAATAGGAATTCTCTGTCAAGGGACAGATTTATAAATCAGGATATTGTGATGAACTGGTTTGAGTCTGGTCCATCCATCAAACTGCTAACTAAGCTTGATCAGTTATTACCTAAATCTGTCAACCGATTCACAACAGTATAGGATAAGGCCAGTAATTTGTCTTTCATGTTTAGGACTAAATTTTGGAAGTGCTCTGCAGTTTCACTGTTTTCTGTACCTACAAAGAATTGCAGATTTTAGGTGGCCTGTAAAGGTTTTGTTTGTGCTGTGGAAAAGGCAGCCTTTCCCCAGGGAATTCCCTGGGCAGAATATTTGCAGTTATAAACTAAAAAAAAATGCAGCTTATTCAGGCACAGCGCTCTCCTGACCAATGGACTGTGATACTTTCGAAACAGCCAAAAGAAACTTCTCGTTCCCAATCTTTTCTTGGCTTTGTGTATTTCTGAAATATGCTGTTGGATAACAATTTCCTTCTCGGGGAAGGCTATTAACATTACCTTTGAGATTAGAGCTTGCTCACTGACTTGTTTGCAGGATTTTGCAAGACCTGTTGGAAGATAAGCGACCAGCCCCCTGCTTGAAGTCTGATGAAATGCCTGTGTCTTTCTCCAGGCTGATTACTTTTAGCATGTAATGTGGAGATTTATCTGCACGCCGGGAGATATAAAATCCTGGCAAAGGTCTCTAAATATTTCATTGTGCCTTCTCCTGCTGCTGCTTCTTGTCTTTTTTGACCTTTGTTGCATCCACTTACCTCGTGCGAGACGCCACGTCCCACAAACCTTCCAGACTGGAGGTGAGAGTTGGCTGCTGTGAGTTTGGACAAAGATCTCCCATCTCCCCGTTTGCCTGGGGCGCGAACAAGTCTCTTGTGCGATGGAGTATGTAGCCTGATGCATCCCATCATCTGACAAGAACCTGGAGGTCTCAGGAGGGGTGGCTGCCCCACAACTGGACATGGGCCTTGAGGGAGGCTCCCTTTGAGCTCTGACCCTCTTGCACGTCTCACCTGGGGGGCATGAAGCAGCTGGTTAGTACGGGGTGAATGACTCCTGCCCGGTGCACGGGGCCACGGAGGAGAGAGCCTGTAGCGTTGATCTGTTGACATGTAAGGGTCAAGTCACGTTGGGGAGGTGGTCATCAAGAAGAAATCAGGTTGTGTATGGTTGGAAAGTCTTTACATGTTGTTGTAACATGTTGATCCTGGCTGGATGCCAGGTGCCCACCAACGCCGCTCTATCACTCCCCTCCTCAGCTGGGCAGGGGAGAGAAAATATAACGAAAGGCTGGTGGGTCAAGATAAGGACAGGGAGAGATCACTCAGCAATTACTGTCACGGGCAAAACAGACTCTGCTTGGGGAAATTAGTTTAATTATTACCAATCCAAATCAGAGTAGGACAATGAGAAATAAAACCAAATCTCAAAACACCTTCCCCCCACCCCTGCCTTCTTCCCAGGCTCAACTTCACTCCCGATTTCTCTACCTCCTCCCCCGAGCAGCGCAGGGGGACGGGGAATTGGGGTTGTGGTCAGTTCATCACACATTGTCTCTGCCGCTCCTTCCTCCTCAAGGGGAGGACTCCTCACACTCTTCCCCTGCTCCAGCGTGGAGTCCCTCCCACGGGAGACAGTCCTCCACAAACTTCTCCAACGTGGGTCCTTCCCACGGGCTACGGTTCTTCACGAACTGCTCCAGCGTGGGTCCCTTCCATGAGGTGCAGTCCTTCAGGAGCAGACTGCTCCAGCGTGGGTCCCCCGTGGGGTCACAAGTCCTGCCAGCAAACCTGCTCCAGCATGGGCTCCTCTCTCCACAGGTCCACAGGTCCTGCCAGGAGCCTGCTCCAGCGTGGGCTTCCCACGGGGTCACAGCCTCCTTCGGGCCCATCCACCTGCTCAGGCGTGGGGTCCTCCATGGGCTGCAGGTGGATATCTGCTCCACTGTGGACCTCCCTTGGGCTACAGGGGAACAGCCTGCCTCACCATGGTCTTCACCAGGGGCTGCAGGGGAATCTCTGCTCTGGCCACGGGAGCACCTCCTCCCCCTCCTTCTTCCCTGACCTTGGTGTCTGCAGAGTTGTTCCTCTCACATATTCTCACTCCTCTCTTCTGGCTGCAGTTGTTGTTCAGCAGGTTTTTTCCCCCCCTTCTTAAATACGTTATCCCAGAGGCGCTACCACCATCGCTGATGGGCTTGGCCTTGGCCAGCAGCGGGTCCATCTTGGAGCCGGCTGGCATTGGCTTTGTCGGACATGGGGGAAGCTTCTGGCATCTTCTCACAGAAGCCGCTCCTGCAGCCCCCCTGCTACCAAAACCTTGCCACACAAACCACATGTGAATTCATTTCTTCAGTGTACCTGATCTCCTTTAAAAGCACGGTGCAATCAGGCCACTACAAAAATAAGCTTTAAAAGTGTCCTCTGTTTATTCCTTCCTTGGGGCTTGTCAGTGCCTTCTTTGTATGTCTGTCTGTGCAGGGTTTGTCTTCCTAGAGGACCTGATACACCACTTGTCAAGTCAACAGAAAACTTTCTGGCCCATTTCGTGAGCTTTGGAAGCTAAGCAGTAGAGAGTGGCCATCAGCATTTAGATAATCAACATTCGCTGCTACTTTGAAAGCGGATTAAGCTCTGAAGCTTTATCCAGATAATTTAGGGAAGGTTCTCGCACATCAAATCATTTCTTCATTATTTGAACAGATGATGGCAGCAAAACCAGGAGTTCGTTCAGAGACATTCATATTCCAAAACATCTCAGAGCCACATCCTAATGAGAGAGTGGTCTCTGACCAGTTCCAATCAGGGTAATGCCCTTTCAGTGTAAGTAAATTGTTACAGATTATCTTAATCTACTTGGAGAAACACCAGATCCATTCATTTCTGAGCAGAAGGATTGGGATGGAGAATGCCACAGCAATGGGTGGGGGTGCTTGGTTGCAGCAGCAAACCCCACGGAGACTGAAGTCCCGCAGACATTAATCTAGCAGGAACAGCGCTCTCTGCTATATGTGAAATAAATAGAAAATGCAGATAACAGATGATCTGAGGATAAATTAACCCTTTCACTTGCAGCACCATGCAGACCTGTCTGGGAGGTAATGATGATTTTACAAGGTTCAGCGGGTGGCAGCAAACTTCAACGAGATTTTGGGATATTCATTTGTCTGCAAAGTCTCACCCATAACTGTTAATAGGCGCCACAGAGGAAAGAGAGGTTTTGCTTCTCTGCAGCCCCTGGAATAGCCACTCCACAGCAATTAATATATGAGGACGTAGGTTGAAGGTACAAGGCCAGAGGGATGTGGAGGTAGGGCTGGTGCTTGGTTTGGAATTTACTCTCTCAAGCCAGGGCACCTTTCCAGGGTGTAGATGAAATCTGAGAGGGAACCAGGAGTTGCAGGGTCCAGGTGATGGCCGGGCACTGTACCAGTTTGCTGCGCAGTGCTGAGTCCCTCCAGTACGATTTTACACCATCAGCCCCATGGAACCAGGTCTGCTTGTCGGAGGGTTGAATTTGGCCTCATGCAGAACAAAAAAAGCCAGGTCCTACCACGGCATATACACTGAAGTTGCCAGTAACCAAAATTGCTCCATTCCTTCAAAGCATTTCCCTTCAGAGACTTTTCAGTGTTAAAGTGTTTGAGATCAGCCATTTCCCCCTACGCAAGCTAAAAAGGGAGCTGCCTCCTCCACCTTTCATCTACCAAATATATTTGTGGCTCCTTCACTTGGATTGTCCAGCCTCAGACTGTCACGTTCTGCCTTCTAGGAGAGTTTTTGTCTGTCAAACTCTTTCTCCTCAGCCAGTACAGACTCGGTGAAACCATTTTGGTTTGATTGCCATCAGGTGTCTGAGTCCTTATTACTGAGAAATACCCGCTGGCTTTGAATGCTCATTGCCTCGTGGCCCAACTTTCAATAAGAAGCTTTGCTATCAACTGAATGCGAAGTGTCATCTAGATCATTTTTGTTATGACAGTAAAATAGGACTTTGGGTGAGATTGGCAGAACTCAGTGCTGGTCTGAACCTCTTTGCAACGAAATGCAAATCCCTTTTCTCAACTGGAACAGAATTGTATCTGTGCTGAAGATATTTGCAGATTTTGCCCCTGCTTTCTCCACTGGCTTTGGGTCTTCCTGCCTCCATTTGGCAGTAAATACATCCCATCGGTGCTTTCAGGTTTGGATTCCCAGTCAATAGATGAAGATAACGCTGCTTGCTTATATTAGAGAACTGTTGTGAATGCAATTAATAAAGCTGCAAAGCTGAAAAGTAGTGGAAGAGCTAAATATCATTACATAATTAGACCTCGTTCACAGTAAATGATGTGAAAAATGATTTCTTGCAAAGAATTATAAATTGCCATGGCTTTTTAGCCTAATTGTGGATACTTGATTCTAATTTGTTATTTGTCATTTCCATGTTAATGAAGAGTTTTAGATATAATTACCGCATTTATGGCAAACAACACATTATCATTTTCCAATGATTGCAAAGCACTGGCTTCTTTAGAAATAGAAGAGCTGAATAATTATCCTTGTTGTGCAGCTCCAGGGTAGGCTCTACAAATAATAGTGTCCAGCTCCCTCTGCAGAACAGGTCTTGTGCAAGACGCTTCTCAAAGGCAGCTGGTCTCATTAACCCTCTTCTGCATTTGGGGAGCTGAGACTCAGAGACACGAAGTAACTTCCCCAGGGCACTCGGCAGGGCTCCTGGTACCCAGATCCCTTCTGGACAGCATCTTCTCTTCATCATTCTCACAACGCAAAAGATGTCCAGAGCCACCGTATTGGTTGGCACTAAGTTTCCCGGTTTGTCCTAGTTATCATAGTCAGGGAGATGATCCCTGAGCCCCATTCACTGCCATATTGCAGAGATTTGCTTGATCAAGGTGGGGTTTGACTCCCATTGGTGGTGATGGGAGAGTTTCACGGGTTTCTGAGAGCATCTCATCTAAGGCCTGGGAAGTCCTGCTATGATAGGAAGCCCATAACTGCTGTTTTGGAACAAAGCAGTGTAATATTTGTGAGTTCCCCTGCCCACTGTGATTGTGGATTTCTATCGCACTGATAGGTGCACTGATAGTTCCTGATGCTGCATTTCAGCTACATCCCTTCTTGTTGTCTTGCCCCATCCAACAACAGGGGCAGCCCAACCTGGGCTTCTCTCCGTGGGGTGGCAAAAGGCCATTTTGAGAAGCTTTGATGCATAGCAGTAGGAGGGAGAGCTCCTAGCGCATTGACTTGAGATGCTGGTGAACACATCGCTTCTCTGTGATGGGCAGCTGTACCATACCATCCTCTTCCACTGGCAAGCTCCATCTCAGAGCTACTTTGAGGTTTGGCCAATGTTATGAGACAAGCCTGGTTGCTCTGGTAATGAGAAGCCTTTGACTTTTCAGTCTGAGGTGTCCGTGGTCCCTTTGTCCCTGGAGCAACATGGTTATTTAGTGCTCATAGAGTGCAATGCTGCACTCTTTCAGCCTTTACTATAGCTGAATGAGCCGAGCGTCTTTTGCTTTTCCTTTTAAGATGGTTTCTGGTTTTGCATCCTACCACTGAGACAGTCTGAGCACGTCTGTTACGAACATCTCCTATATGTGGCTTTTCATTACCTGTTAGGGAAGGTGGATGCAACTCAGAGAAAGATGTTGGGACACCAGCAACACCAGCTTTACCATCTTAGGGGTCTGGTAAGTAGTGTGGGCCAGAGGCACGTGCTAAGCTTTGGGGACAGACAGATGTTCCAGTGCCAAGTACGAGACTGTGATCCTCTGTGTTAGGATATATCACGAATTAGAGATTCACCTCCCTCCAACCCCTCAAAATGGGGTGAACTGTTTCTTTTTCACTCCTTTCCATACTCGGAATTCCTCCCTTTCATAGACTAGCTCAGGGCCCAGGAGATGGCGTGTAATGTGTTTGAAGTGGAATAAATCAGTGGGCACCACTTTCAATTATCCCAACGCAAGCTTGTTCACTGCACAAGGCAGCCTGTGAAATATGGCAGGGCTGACAAGGCGTGAGCGCTGCCAGAGCATTAACAGTAATCTGCAGACGGACATCAGCACAGTGCCTGCCATAAGCAGCATCCCTGCCTGCGCTGCCTGTGACAGCTCCAGCTACCCTCATTTGGGGAGGCTGAGTGCAGAGGAGGGAGCTGGAGGAGAGCACTGACGTGCACTTCTGCCGGCGTGCCATTGCTGAAATCCTGGAGCAGCTTCTGCAGCTATTGCTTCAAGCCACTTCAGCCTTTTCAGTCAAACACGAGATGTCCTGGGCTGCTGGTTTCAAGCCGGTGAAATCGAAAGCATTGCCACTCATCTCACTGTGGTGAGAAAAACACTGCCCCATGGTAGTAATGCCATTACTGAGGCTCATGAACACAAAATGGGATAGAGGAGCTCGCTCCTGCCCGCATCCCGTTGTTGGTGGCTCTGAGTTAGTCACATCTCCATGGCATCCGTGGGTTTCCCTATCTGTCTTGCAGACCTAGATACCCAAGGTAGGATTGAACAAGGCGACGTGGGTGGGCCAGTGGGAAGCGATGCATGCAGCAGTTGGCACTGGCCAAATTTTAGGCAGAGTTGTTGTTTGTTAACACATGCAAGCTCCTGGAGAAAGAGGGCTGAGAATAGACTTCTGTACTATGAAAGGCTCCCTAAGAGCTCGGCATGAGCTTCAGTGCGACTTTGTGACAGCGGTAGAGAAGAAAGTGCTCTCTCTGTTTGTTCCTACAGAGATGTTCTCCTGTCACCCAGTTGTAAGTCTCCAGCTTCTTGTAATGAAATCAGGAGGGAATGGCTCGCAGAGGTGAAGCACTGAAGCAGGAGGGATTTGGTTAACTTGAGCCTGGCTCAGCTGTTTCTTTCAGTACGAGATGGGAATAAATCACTACCATTCAAATGATGCAGTGATTTTTGCTCAGCTTATGTTGGTATAAGTGCGCATTTGCAGTGCCAGAACAATTGCAACTTGTCTCAGAAATGAGCTTAGAAAGACTGGATTTAGGGCTTATCTCCTTTTTCAGCTTTTCTGGGACCAGATCTTTCCTTACATCCACCTAGTGTTGGATGGGAACATCCCTAAGCGCCTTGGTGGACTTGACCGCTGAGGAGACCTATCCTATGGCCAGCCCAGCTTGGAGGAGAAGAGGAAGAAGTCTTCCCCCTTTTTACTCTTTGACAGTGTGGTAGCACCTAGGAGCCAGCTGGGAGTGGGACCTCACTGTATGAGTGCCTGGGGACAATCAGAGCAGCCTCTCCCCTCCCCTCCCCTCCCATGTCCCCCATGCTGTCACCAACAGCCTTTTCTTCCCATTGCAGGTTCTTTTCCCTTACTGCATCATCCTCTGGGTATGGCTGTGAGTTTGCATTCACCAGCAAACCACAGCATGGTCAAGAGCCTTGATGGAGAAGTGCTGCCTGCTCTTCCTTGTGCTCACTCCACTGCTGGCCACGGCTCATGCGAGCCCGAGAAACAGGAGGGAAGCGCAGATTCCTAAACCTCTAGCAATGCAGCACATCAGTATTATGTTCTCAAGCACTCTATCAAAGGGCAACAATAAAAATATAGTGCAGAAGAAGCAAAGCTAGACACTTCCATGTCTGAAACACCACCCCACAGCATGCCATTGCTTCACCGTTCCTGGACTGTTGGCTGGTGGGATCAGCCAAACAGCTTGAGAGCTTACTGCTGAGGAGCGGGAGGTGTACCTGCTGCTCGTTCAGAGCTTGTAGATCTCAGGGGAAAGTGGGTGATGGATCAAATCAGGATTTGCTATCACTTCACTACAAATCCCTTATATTTAACTCCAGCCTTATGATGCAGATGACAAAGGTGGTCCATCATAACTGACTGGGTGCCTTGAGCTAAGGTTTGGATCAGGGCGCTGGGAAACAAAACGGCTTTAGTTACAGTGGATGGCCCATACTGAATGTGTGTTGGGGCTCACTGAATATGTGCATCCCCAGAGGGACTGTCCATCCGGTGGCTGGCTGAGTGGTGGGGTGGACCAGCCAGCCGGCTGGATGTGCATCTCCCCAAGCACACCGTGGTGTGCCCAGGGTGGCTCTTCAGGAGTGTGGCGTCTCCAACTCTCCTCCAGCCCAAAGACAGCATCTAAAGGGGAGGTGATGATATGATGTGAATGATTCATGCATTTTTGGCCTGAACGAGGCTGCTAATGTTGGCTCTAATGAAATCTCAGCCAGCCTTTGGCGTCCTTCCACGATGCTGTTCTGTGCCTTGGCCTGTTGGAGCAGCAATGTGATTTCTGTTATAATGTGGTGGCACTTTATAAATGTATCTCGCTGCTGCCAAGCACTGACTCTCCGAACAAGTCAGGCCTCTGCTGTCCCAGGACCTGCCTTTTCCCTTGCACAATTTCCGAGGTCTGGAGTTACAAATCAGAAGACAGAGGTTTCTGACTGGGGGAGGGTGCACAGCATCTGATCTGACACCACACCACTGGCGTGGGATGAGCCCACATTCATGTGAAGGCCATGTTGTGATGCGTGAGCGTAGCATCCTGTGGAGACAGCAGTCCCCAGTCAGAAAAGAGCTACAAGATGTCACAATGTCAAAAAAAATGGGACTTGTAGTGCTGACCTTCATCCCATCCCAGGCACTCTGCTCCTCTGGCATTCGGGCTGCTGTGTTGTGGGGCACAGCATACAATGAGGCACAAAGCCTTCACCTGGGAGGTGACCGTTCAACTCCGAAATCACCTCAAAATGTTCCTTAACCTGAGCCCCTTCCCCTGGGACATTATTTTAAGAGCAGCTGCCAGACTCCGCGTGGGGCTTGCCAGCAGTGGGGAGCGGAGCACGTTCCCACTGGAGGGGCTGATGTCTGCTGCGAATGGATCCATCACCCTGGTTCCTGTGGCTGGATGATTGCCCACGGTCACTCTGGTTCCTGTAGGCACCAAGCAGCCCGGTACGATGAGAATTATGTTTCTGATTTATATTTTGTTTTAGTCAGTGCTGTAGTAACACTTTCTGACGCATCAGATCCTGTCGCTTGGCTTCTAGTTTAGCCTGGTCTTACATGGCTTCATGGGATGTACACAGAGGGCTTCCCTCCCCCACTTCGTATGCTATAAATTTAGGGTGGTGGTGTTCATTCAAAATGCATTACAGCAAGTAGAAGGCATCATTCACGCTGCCTTGGCATGATGCTGCGTGTCATTACCTCCCTGTCTGCCTCACTTCCAGGCATGAAGTATTTTTGTGCCATCGCTTTCCTGGAGCTCAGCGTCTAATCAGCAGTCTCCCGTTACCCGGCTCTCCTGCGACCTTCTCAGCAACCTGCCCTCCAAAGAGTGCCGTAATTTCTGGAGTTTTTCTGGTTTTTAGGGGATAAAATCTGCCGGTGACAGAGGCCATTTGTAGACAGCAGGAATAAATCACTGGGAGATGTAAGCACAGTGGAAAATCACTGTTACTACTAGTGAGATCCTACCATTTCCATGTTCTCTCCCCACTGCAGCGATCGCAGCCTCCCAGCCAACTCCCCCCAGTTTAGATACTGAGCATGACGTCGTATGGTATGGAATAGCCCTTTGGTCAGTTTGGGTCAGCTGTCCTGGCTGTGCCCCCTCCCAGCTTCTTGTGCACCTGGCAGAGCAGGAGAAGCTGGAAAGTCCTTGACTAGTCTAAGCACTACTTAGCAACAACTAAACCATCAGTGTGTTATCAGCATTCTTCTCATACTAAATCCAAAACACAGCACTATGCCAGCTACTGAGAAGAAAATTAACTCTATCCCAGCCGAAACCAGGACAACCTGCCTAATGAAACTAGTACATTTTTCTTGCCTTCTCCCCCGGCTGGATAAGGATGCTTTGCTTCACAGATTGTCAGCCTTCACAGTTACAAATTTTACTGTAAGTGGAGATGGTTATTGACCATTTTGGGCTTAATACGTGCTGCATTTGAGCCTTCAGTCAGGTTCATGTTGTCCTTAGTGGACAGTTGGTAAGGCACTACGTGAATTAAATGAACCAGCATCTTTTCATGGACCCTTCATTAGCACCGAGTATGAAGTCCAGGCAGGCCCAGGTTTATGAGTAGCAGTTGGGTATCACCTCCTTCCCGGAGCCGCGCTTCTCCTGGCTGCATGCATAATTTTCCTTATGTTATTGAAGGTGTCAGTGGACACTGCAGGTGTATAATGGGGCAGCGTACCTGGGCAGGGCACGTCCTCCGGTGGAAATGGTGCAACTCTGCTGAAGTTAGTGGAGTTTCACCACGTAGGGAAAGGCTGAGTTTGGTCTGTTGTCCCACGTTTCACGTTCCTTCCTGGAGCAGGAGTAAGATCAGGTTAAATTTCTGTCACAAATACATGCTCAGAGCAGTTTTCTGAGCAGCGGAGTTCTTCCCTCTCTGGTCCTATGTTTATTTGACAATTTGCTTCTCCCTGCAAACATTTGCCAAAACTTCTCTGCGTGTCCTGTCTTCAAGAACGGGTAATACAGTCTGAGTGGATGCTAATGAGGGTAGGGAAAGGAGAATATATTTGTTTTTCCTTAGCACCCTAGATGCTTTGGTACTTGAAATAATGGCTTCCCAAAGAGCATTTGTTTCTGAATAAGACCATTTTACTGTGATTTAATATATGTACTGTATTAGCTCCTAGAACATCACATCCAGATGGAGATCTTACAGTAGGGGCTATTAAAATATGTAGGAAGAGGCTCTGACACAAGCAACTCACATGAGAAACAGAAAAGACAGACTAAATATTATGTATTATACCCTTAATATTCCCATGGTAAGGATGGGAAATGGAATAACAGAGATTAATTTACTTGCCTGTGGTTACACAAGAAGTCAATTGCAAGGCTATCGAACCAGCGTCAGGAACTTTAAGTCCCCATTTGGTGTTTCATCACAAGAGCATCGAATCACGGTGGGAATCGATGTTCAGTTCTTGATGCAAGAGGAATGCGGGATCAGACTTTTTCTGTTAGCAAATATAAGCAAGTGCATTTTCCTTTTGCAACTAAGGCTGGACAGTGCTCAGTCTGCTCATGTTCCTAAGTATTTGCATGAAAATGAATCTCTGAGATAATCAGATTTTATTTCTAGCATCTAATCGATGCTCAGGGCTTTGTGGTTTAATTACTAGAATAATTGTTTGCTGAAAACACAGTTCAATATCTATTTTTTCCTTTAAAGGTCAACTCCGTCATTTTCATTTCCAACCATTTAGTACTTTATTGATCCTTATGTCATTTCTTGATGAGTGCTGCATCTTGCCAGCTGAAATAAAGGCCAAAACTTGAAAGAAGAAAAACACATTCTTTTTCTTAAATGCAGAAAATGGAAAATACCCTATTTCAGCCTCGCTTGCTGTGAGCAAATCCTTCATACAGTGTCCCCAGGAAAAATGATTCTGAACATTACATTTGCTCTTTATGGAAGGAAAAAAAGCAAACCAAGAATCTTTTCAGAGCCATATTAATATCAGACATAAACTAAAGTACAGAAAGAAATTTTGCGGTTTAGCTGCTGATCCTTTAAGGTAGATAAGGACGCGGGCTCTGTCAGCAGGACGTGAGGGTCTGTGTGGCTTGCATTTAGAGAGGGCTGAATGAGGGGGTTGAGTAGCCGCATGGAGAAATGCCCTCTCCTCTCTGTCAAGGGGAAAATTATGTGGCTTCAGCTGGAGATTTGGAAGGTATTTAGTCAAATAACAGCGCCCGTTGTTTTGCTGCCATCCTGCAACAGAAGTGAGATGCTGTTAGAGCAGAGGGATGCGTGAGGCGCTCTCCATCTGCAGCCTCTCCGGCTTTTTCACTCCCCCCGTCACAGCGACTTGACATTTAGTATTAATTTGCAAAAATGTATCTGTCTTTCCCAGATTATGGGAAAGGGTGCTGGGTTATGGAGCGGAAAATAGGCTTGTTGAAAAATGGGCATTAAAAGGTAGCATGGGACCAATCTCCGTTTCATGTTCTTTTTCTACAAATATACGGGGTCAAATCCTACAGTCGTAGCTCAGGCAAAACCACTGGCGATTTCAGGGGGACTTGGTGCCAGAAAGAGCTAAAAGATTGGCTTAATGTAAGTACAAAGATCCGCAAACCGTTTCTGCACTTTGGCTCTTGGCGTCGGTGGCATCAGATGGCAGAGCTTCCCAACCGCCGCAGGGCGGCT
The DNA here is from genome assembly GCA_013401315.1 of Balaeniceps rex. NCBI lineage: Eukaryota > Metazoa > Chordata > Aves > Pelecaniformes > Balaenicipitidae > Balaeniceps > Balaeniceps rex. Next base: position 223,591 of record VYZW01020409.1, on the reverse strand, counting down.
CCGCGCCGTTAATTTATCGCGCTTTGTTTTCTCTAATCCCCAAGATGACTTGGGCAGATTGCAAACACAACACAGCGCCCATTGACAGTAGGAAGAATTTATGTTCTAGGGCCGTGTCCTCAGCTGTAAATCGGGAAACGGCCAGCTAAGGATCTTAACGTACATGAAAGCTTTTTAAAAAATCTATCATTGAGGATGAGATCCACTTGCTATGAAAGGGTGATGCTTCCCCCATAAGGCATTGCCCTGTAAATCTGCACATGGTTGTGGCTTGGCTGGCAATAACAGCCATGCCAATCATTGAATTTGTTGGATTTATATTTTGTTGTATTCTAGTTCTTGATAAATTTACCGAATTTTAACTGTTTGGACCAAAATTTTTCCATGGTGCTTGCCCCAGACTTTTTAAGCAAATTTTAGCTAAAGGAGTTCACCTGCTCCAGTGTATGAAGAGAGGGGAAAATAAGCCATCAATAATTTTTTTACTGGAAACCTCTGAGAAAAAAATAATGGGCAATTAGAAGTGGTATCCTGCTGAATGTGCAAAATGGGGCGTTTCTTTACTCATGAGTCTTGACTTTGCAGCTTTAATAACCTTTTTAGGATAGCTCTTGTGTGTCGTTTGTTTACGTACCACTATCCAAATATTACTACCTAAAAGCAGCAATTGAAGAGCCATGTGTCCTATGAAAGAAAGCCTTCATGGGCTTTTTCAGTGCTTTTTTTCAGGGCACTAATATATCTCTTCCAGAGTTTGTGCTAATCCCTGCACCCTGAATTCTTGTAAAATTTTGCCATACAGATGCCACGCAGCTGAAGTCATAGAATCATAGAATCATAGAACGCTTTGGGTTGGAAGGGACCTTTAGAGGTCATCTAGTCCAGCCCCCCTGCAGGGAGCAGGGACATCTTTAACCAGATCAGGTTGCTCAGAGCCCTGTCCAACCTCACCTGGAATGTTTCCAGGGATGGGGCCTCCACCACCTCTCTGGGCAACCTGTGCCAGTGCTTCACCACCCTCATTGTCCCCCAGCCCAAATCACACTGGGCTGGCATGGACTTGTGCAAGTGCCCTCATTGCTCGCTGCGAGGCCCAGGTGAGTGGTATTAACCCAGACTCCCGTAACCCAGAGAATGGATTAAAAATCTCCAAAGAGCAACAAGATGAACCCAAAACTGCCATGAAAGCACTACCTTGCTTCGTGCATGCTGCTTCCCTTGGAGAGGAGCTGAAGAAGAAATGCAGCGTGAAGACCTTCTGGCAGGCTTGGAAGCCCTTGAGACCCAAATCAGGGTTTGCTGTCTGCTGTGTCTCAGCCAAGGGAACCCAGGGGTTGGAGTTTTGAATGGAAATTTTCACCATTGCCTATGAGACCACGCTGTGTTTGCTTTTAGCCTCAGGATATTAGATCTTGCAGTTGTGGCACATTTATGTTGTAGAGTGGCTGTTGCATTTTACGTCTTTTTAGGAGTTTTTAAGGTATTTCTCTTTCTCTCCTTGGTTCAGTAAGACTAATGGTATGGAGGCTGGACTACAGAGGGAGGGACAGAAGATAATATCACAGTCAGAGCAGGAATCAGGCAGCTTCTGTGTGCAATAAATCACAATAGTAGTATTGCGTGTTCTCCATTCCAGGTCCCCGGGCTTCACCGCCTTTGTGCTTCTTCCTTCACCCTCACCCATCTTGTCTTGATGCTTTGCACTTCTCCTGAGTGAAACTTTCTATTTGAAGACATCCAGGCAAAGTAGTGCAGTAGCCTCACCTCTAAGTGAAGCATCAGAGTTGCTCATATGTGTGTATCCAGCAGAAGGGCTTCTTTGGTGGAAAAATCAGACCTGGAGTGGGGTGGGTGACATTGTGCAAGCGCCGGTCTCTCCCTCGGTGACTCTGAGAGTTGAAGGTCAATAGACTTTTAATTTGGGCATCTCAGATAAGTACCTGAAGTTTGATGGGATACAGCTTAAGTCTTGCAAACATTTTTCCCCTTTCAGGTAGGCAGTGATGATGTGGATCTTACAGAGGAGGAGGGCTAGCTACAAGTGGCAGAGCCGGTGACCAGCTAAGGCACCCCAATTCAATTTTTAGGACTGCTTTATATTCCCAATATGGGCACTGTGACTATGTGATGAATGAAAGCTGGTGGTGGTCAATGGCTCGATGTCCAAATGGAGACTGGTAACAAGTGGTGTTCCTCAGGGGTCCGTACTGGGACCAGTGCTGTTTAATATTTTCATCAACGACATAGCGAGATCGAGTGCGCCCTCAGCAAGTTTGCAGATGACACCAAGCTGAGTGGTGCAGTTGACACGCCTGAGGGACGGGATGTCATCCAAAGGGACCTGGACAGGCTGGAGAGGTGGACCTGCGTGAACCTCATGAGGTTCAACAAGGCCAAGTGCAAGGTCCTGCACCTGGGTCGGGGCAACCCCCGCTATCAATACAGGCTGGGGGATGAATGGACTGAGAGCAGCCCTGCGGAGAAGGACTTGGGGTGCTGATGGATGAAAAGCTGGACATCAGCCANCAGGCTGAGAGAGTTGGGGCTGTTCAGCCTGGAGAAGAGAAGGCTGCGGGGAGACCTTAGTGCGGCCTTGCAGTGCTTCAAGGGGGCCTAGAGGAAAGATGGGGACAGGCTTTTTAGCAAGGCCTGTGGTGACAGGACAAGGGGGGATGGTTTTAAACTAAAGGAGGGGAGATTTAGGCTGGATAGAAGGAAGAAATTTTTTACACTGAGGGTGGTGAAGCACTGGAAGGGGTTGCCCAGAGAGGTGGTGGAGGCCCCATCCCTGGAAACATTCCAGGTCAGGTTGGACGGGGCTCTGAGCAACCTGATCTGGTTAAAGATGTCCCTGCTCACTGCAGGGGGGTTGGACCAGATGACCTCTAAAGGTCCCTTCCAACCCAAAGCATTCTGTGATTCTATGATTCTGTGACTCTAATATGAACATTTTCAGCAGACAAGAAAACCCATTAGCTAAAGCAGGGTGGATTCTCGCTGCTGGTAAGTCCATGTGTTGCTCTAGGAGCTGTGCAGGGCAGAGCGGTGGAGAACCTGGTCCAGCGCGTGCTGCGGCGGAGGCGTTGCCATTCCCATAAGTAAGGTTTGCATTTCCTCTCCCAGAGCGCACGCAGCTTTTGGACACGGTGCGATCCAGTAAATGTTTAATTGTACAACAAATTATGACAGCCAATTCACAGCATGTGCCTTTTACTCTTAGGATACCGAGAGGTTTTCTACCTTGGCTTTGTTTTAGCATCTTGCACCTGTCTGGGATCACCTGGGGAGAAACAAGTAGTTTGTCTATGCCAACAAGTGTTTTCAAGGCACCGCAGAAGAACTTGAGTTTACGGAGAAATGCGAAGGCAGAAGCTCAGCAAGTGGCTACTCGGTGTGGGCAGATGAAAGCGGAAAACCGCTTAAAAAGTGCAAAGGAAAAGGAAAAGGAGAAACCTGAGCTAATGCCATGGGGAAGGCAGTGTCAAAAGGATTGATAAGGTCAGGGGAGGGGTTAGGAAGCCCATTTTAGCTTCTGCTTTCTGGGTGAGCGTGGCGAGTTGTCCTCCCCATCTCCCTTCCTCTCTGCAGAGGTTTGGGTAGGTCGTGGCAGGCGGCAGCGTGCGGCCAGGCTTGGGTGGTAGCTGGGCGGACAGGGAAAAGGTGGTAGTCGGTACAGCTAATAAACCAGACAGCTGCATGGTAACTATTAAAGTTCACTTTGTTAATTCAAAGTTTACCCAACCAAATTTTTTTTCTGAAAACTAAACGGTAATTGTCAGTTTGACGTTTGTTTGGTTATCCGGCCGTTCAAGTCTTCTTGAGTGAGGCATGGGGGAAAATGCGTTCATCAAAATTCCCGTCAAGTAGGTACAGTTTTTCTTCTGGAATTAAAAATACGCTGCCTTCCAGCCAAATGCCATTTTCTGTATTATTTACTTGTGCTAGTAAGTAAATTGGCAATTGTGTTTTTTAAGGAAAAGGAGCCGATGCAGCCTTGTGCCATTAACTTGTCAGAGCTGAGCAGATGAAGCACGGAGCATTTCTGCAAAACTGTTCTCACTAGTTTCATTTAAAAGAAAGTCTCACCTGCAAGAGAAAGGGATGAAATCTGTAACGTAATAGGGCAGATTGCTTGGTGTAGATAGACTGATTTAAAGTAATCGATCTTTTCTTTATTTTTTACACTTATTTAACCAGCTCTCCTTTGCTGGAACGAGGAATACAGCTTGGAAATTGTGCGTGTAAGTGAGGGAAGAGGAGAACTAACTATAGCAAATCTCTTGCTCTAATGTATGTCGCGGAGATTGAATGGGCGCTGTAGAGGACAGTAACGTCCCGTTTTCTCACTGCAGAGGCTTGCACAGGGAGCTGCTCTGGCAGCGGGGTCTCCAGCAAAGTCTGACCATCAAGGATGAAGTTTACTCCTCCTGACTACCACCAGTTGTTAGCCCCAACCAGCAGCAACGCCGAACCCCAGCCATTTCATGACAGGGAACGGGAAGAGCAGGGTAGCGGCCAGGCCTTGAGAGGTGGATGAATTTGTCCTAGGGAAAAAGGCGATGGCAGAGCTGTGCTGAGCCGCGTCGGCTGCAAGGTGCAGTTACGTTTCACTGTACCGTGACCTACACAAAGCCTCCTCACTACTTATTTACAATTTCCACACTCTTGCAAATATGCCAAGCCGGCCTTTTCCTGCCTTACAACAACCATAGCCGTGGGTGGGACGAAGACCTTGTCCTGGCCAGAGGAAGGCAGAGCAAACCCAACATCCACAGCAGGCATTGCCAGTGCTCAAAAATTGCTGCTCTCTTTGCTCCTTGGCTCCGTCCATCTTTGCCTCCTGTATCTCGTCTGATGCCCAGCTCACGTGTGGTGGGGGCTGTCGTCTGCTGCAGTGGGGGCCTTGGCCTTAAACAGCTTCTCTGGTTCCTGAGATACGGACGTCTCTGATTTCAGACGGACGCGAAAGCAATTAACAGTAGCTGTTAGATCAAAATCTTTTCATGCCCCAAGCATATTGGGGTGACTGATATTTTCTGATTTCTCAGAATGAAGCTCGGTGCAGCTCTCTCAGCCTATTGCATTTAAGGAATTACAGATGTAATGGTCAGGTCAGGTCACCTGAGCTCCAGCTTAACCATAAAACCATCCTTCAGCCCTTTTCTCTGCCCTCTGGGGAGTGTATAGGAGTTTGGGTGCCACATTTTCACCACTGGTCTGGTGGTTGTGGTGGAGAATTACTAAAAGACAAGGGGCTGGATGTACCTTCATCAGTATCAAGATGAAGTTCTGGAATGAAGATGTAAATGCTGGATTTGAAAATACAGCGAGATGCACAGGGCAGAGGAATTACGTGCCAGTTTTGCCATGGAAAACCAGACTTGCTGTAGATGATGATTAAAAAAGGGAATATGATTAAAGCAAGCTGATAAGATGAAACTAAAGTGACAAGATAAAGCAGCAGGGCATCCAAAAGGGGAAGGGGGAGATGGAACTGATGGCAGGAGGGCATGAATTATTGATTGAAATCTCCACCAGAAGGTAAAGTCTTTGCATTTTCTTATCTGGGAAGGGAGAGAATGAATGAGAAGTGAACAGAATTATTAAGCAGCTTTATCATTGCATTGGAGTGGATAATTAGGCAATTAGGATTACTAGAAGTTGGCAAAGCATGAAGCCCAGAGGACTTGTGCTCCTGATTTCAGAGGGGGGATGGTGAGGGAAGGGGGGAAAAGCCTTTGGCGAGACATTTGATGGTGCGTTATGGTGAGGCTTAAAGGCAGGGCCTGGCTCTGGCACCTAGTACCCTGCAGCTTCCAGAACAAAAGGGGGTACAGGAGACCTGACTAATGAAAAAGAACTTGTTTGAAGATGGACAGTCCTCGGAACAGCAACAAGAAATGAAATCACGAGTGAAGGCCACCGATAAGGTCTCAGGGAAGGGGAGCACAGGGAGTTGGACTCAATGATCCTTGTGGGTCCCTTCCAACTCGAGATATTCTATATTCTATGATTCTAATAACGGTACCTGTGGACCCACTTTTTTCCATGGTGGGGATGCACAGTAGCCATGGGAGTTACTGTGTAGTAAACGTTTTGTGTGCTTTTTCCAGATCTTTGTCCTCATTTAACATGCCCTCTCCTTTCAGGTGAGTTGTCTGTAGCGAGACTTTGCAGGGCCGTAAGCTGAGGGTGCTGCGAGATCCCTGAGCAGAGCACCAAGAGGTCAGACTCTTCCCTAGGGGGAAGGTGTCGGACTGTGGTTTGGGCTTGCAGTGAATATGGTCTGTCATGCCTCCTTAACTTCATTTTCTTTGGTCAGAAGTGACAAATACTGGATTTTTCCCTGATGTAAATCATGCAAACGCTTCATTGTCAGAGGATCTTTCCAGCTGAACTTGGAGGCAGTTTCCAAACCTCTTCTGCTTTGATTCTCTGTTGTAAATTATATCTGATACCCGCTTTGTAAAGAGGAGCTCCTCAAAAAACAAATGAGCAGCTTGGGTAAGCTGGCTGAATCTATTCTTGTAGGGGATGCGAAGCTGTAGGACACAGTGGAAAGGAGAGGGATGGGAACACAGGAGCCATCTCCCACGAGGGTTTGTTTGCATTTATAGCACTGAAGGGTTCAGTGGTGAAAGGAGGTGTTGGGCCATCCAGTGCCATCTACTGCAGACCCTCAAATGTCACCTATTGCCCCTCTCCTGAGCCTTCAGCCTGCATCTGGCAAAACCCAAACTTGAGAAAGTTTTTGCTCACGGGGCTTTTTGACTGTCCCTTTGGACCAGGTTCCTCCATGGACGGGCCAGGCAGGCACCGCAGGCTGCTGCTTACCTCTGCAAATTAGCCCAACTTCTTTAGTTGGCACCGTGGCTTCTTAATAGCTGGCTGCACGTTTTCAGGGGGAAATCTGGGTAAAAATGACTACAAATAGCACGGTGCATCTCTGGCTGTCTGAATTCAGCCTGGGCTGCTCTGAGGCCAAAGCCAGATAACTGTGCTCCTCCTCCGTGCTCCTAACCTGCTTAATCTTAAGCTATATGTTATTTAAAATTAATTTGCAGAGATGCAGACGTTACATAAATCACTGAGGAAATGTCAGATTATGTATGTAATTTTCAGAAGCGCTTCGCACTCTCTAACTCAGCTCCCCATGAAACCAAGGGATCAAAATTAAGCCAAAGCAGACAGTTTGGACCAGTCACCATCCTTAAAATGCCAGAGACGAGAAGCCAGCATTGCAGACACTTGTTAGTAATTTCACACCCAGAGACTGTTGCTGTTTGTTCAGGACATTCAGTGATCAGGGAAGGAAAAAAAAAAAGGGGGATGATGAAAAATACAGGGACTAGAGTATTTGTTACTAATTATTTGCTTGGCCTCATTGGCAAGTCACCTAGTGTTCTCGGAGAGTGTTGCATTTTCATGAGAAGGTGCCATCCACAATGTTCCTCTTCCAAGACCAAGTTCAGAACATTAATTATGGATAATGATGTGTAATGATGCTGAATTTGGGACCATTATTTTCCTCTAGCACAGGTCAGAGGCTTTCACCCAGCCAGGCAGCTTGTGGCTGCATTGGAGCGTCTCGTGGAGAGGCGCCCAGTCTGAGAGAAATCACATTGTAGTGTTTTTCCTGTGGCTTGGGCTGATTTCACGAAGGTGTCCGACGTGTGCTCTACATGGCTGAAAACAAGGTCGGGTTTAACAATAATAAGCAATTGTATAAATATAGATATAAGGAAGAAATTTTTTACACTGAGGGTGGTGAAGCACTGGCACAGGTTGCCCAGAGAGGTGGTGGAGGCCCCATCCCTGGAAACATTCCAGGTGAGGTTGGACGGGGCTCTGAGCAACCTGATCTGGTTAAAGATGTCCCTGCTCACTGCAGGGGGTTTGGACCAGATGGCCTCTAAAGGTCCCTTCCAACCCAAAGCATTCTATGATTCTATGATTCTATGATTCTGTGATTCTATGAAATAGCAAATAAAGATTTGTACTGTAGTGTTTGGGGTCCCAATGGACATGCTGCTGTTGTTTTGTGGAGCAGAGGGGAACGAAGCCAGAATTCGTGTTCGTTGGAAGTAGGCAGTAGAATATTATTAGATCAGCCCCTGCCTATGACTTGTCAGAAATACTCTGGAGTTAACTGCTGCTTTAGAGGCACTGTTGTTGTTCAGCTGCAAGAAAGTGGGTCAACTATTGACGAGATCACCGATCCCATATAATTATTGTGAAAGACATGTAAAAATAGCCTTTGTGCTTAGCCTGAGTTGGGGTCAACCAAGCATCACAGCGGCTTTAACTGGCTGTGTGCACGCAGCGTGTGTACGCGTGTAGCTGTCTGGATGTGCACGGAGGACATCGGTCCAAAGCTTCAAAATGTGCACTGTAGTTTTGAAGCTGTTACTGGCTGACTGTGAGTCACCGTCACCACTCCTCCTGGCAGCCTGGAATAAAACACGATAGCATTGTTAAACATGAGAGTCATGAGAAGGCTCTTTGGCAAGAATTTTGGGATTAATTCCTTTGGTTTGCAATATTTGTGGTTTTAAGCAGAATTTTCTGGGCGTTTGGTCTCTCCCATGCCTGTCAGCAAGGCAACGGTGTAGGGGCTCTCCTTGAAAGTCTCTGTTTACACCCAGTGTTTTAGTGTTACATCTAGAAACCCAGCTGAGAAACCTAGCCCAGGGCAACCATGTGTTCCCTTCCTCTCTGGCATTCCCCTGGGAGTGAAATACCAGAAATTCAAGGCATGCAGGCTTGGACGGGCAGAGCATGATGGTGATGGCACCTTCATCAATTGAGTTTACTACGGCTCAGTCCATGCAGGTCAGGAGTCACGGTGGGAAGAGTTGATAAAAGTAGATGTCTTGTCCTCTTCTAGTGCTGTGGGTGTCCGAGTACGTCTCCTGGATAACTAATTTTTTTTTTCTTAGCTCTCTGTCAGAGATAGGTGAGTTTGTGTGTATGCCTCTGTGCCTGTTTCACACTTTTTTCACTTCTAGGTAATTTGGGATCCTTCTGTTTGGAAAGTGTTATATTACTAATAGTTAAAAAGGGAGTATTCAAATCACTTTGAACTTGTTAAAATGATGCAGTTTAATTCAGTGATGCTGACGTCTGGGCTGAGCCTTATTACTTCCTAGCTGCTGTGCTTCTCCGTGTCGTATCTGAGACATAAAAAGGCCATTTACTGCTGGCCCTACTGCTGCACCAAGGCTCTCATTTCAGTAGGATGGTTACCCTGAGTGGGGCATGTGCATGTGCCACCAGGCAGGCTCTAACACTGCTAATGCAAGCTTTGAAGGGAGCTTCTATAAGAAAACAGGCTTGGAAATAGGGTCTTGCTCCATAAACGGTGTGTTATGTTTGGGATCTAATGCATCCTGGGAGAAATATCCCTCAGAAGGATGCTGGTGCATCCAAGAGTCCCCTTGTGCCCGTAGCATTGTCCTCCTGGAGAAATGGGGATCCTTGACCAGGGCTTAAAACACAGAACCCTGCAGAACCCTGAAAAAAACCCAACATTTAACTGTTTTCTTGCCTCTTACCTATGAATAGGAATTTGTTAAAACATTAGCGGATCCCTCAAAGGCTGAGGATTTTGTCTTCGGTGCAGTGCAGACGGCTCCAGTCGCCTGTGGAGTTAATGAGTCGTGCACCCGCTGCTAAGTGCTCGCAGTTCTTTGAGATTAGCTGAATATTTCAACCCAAAGTACATGCCATTAAAGGCTTTTAATTCTTGAGTATCGTATTTCATGGGACTTATATTAACTGTTAGGAAATGAAAGTCTCTGTGATGGCAGTATAAATTTACTTGCTTTAGTAATTTAGCACCTCCAGTGCTATCCCAGTCCTCAGGTACTTCCCAGAGCAGGCGGTGGCTGATTCCAGAAAAGCAGGGGAATAGAAGACAAGGAATAATACTTTTTTTAGGCATTGTTACAGACTATGCCAAACAGAGGGAAGAATATCTACGTGGAGGAGGCCAGTGGAAGGGGATAGCCACGCTGTAAGGTTTTCATCCCACCATGTGTACGAGAAGAGCTGGTTAAAAACCCCCAACCTGAAATACTGTTTTTCGTCTTCTTTTTTTAATCACTCTGAAGATGCAAATTGCACAGGCAAAACCGAGCTGCTTCCCTGCCAACTCGCTTGAAGAGTTTCTTGTGTTGATTTGCTGCATTTGCTCTTTTTCATTAATGAAAAGAGAGGAAATCTAATGAAAAGTGTTATCAGCTTGTCAAGTTAATTAGTGTCTATTTTAATACTTTCATTATCATTCGTTACTAATTAATATAACATAAGTAACATGATTACAGCTTTTTTGTCTTATTTTTCAGTGAGAAGCTGGATGGAGAAGCTGAAAGATAAGGTAGGAGGCTCAGTGTTTCAATTACTTTAAAAGGAAAAACATTTTTACTTGCAGGAATAAATAAACTCTTGTCAGTGCAGTTCGTTATCTCTACAAAGACAATTGAGAAAGGGCTTAAAATTTTCTCTGGGAGGCAAATGAACCAGATGCTGCTGTTGTATGTAGTGGTGTAAATCCACAGTACATTCCTGATGAGTAGTAACTAAGAGCAGAAGGAGGGACAGGGGTATTTGATAGACTTATCTGCACTAGAAAATCACCTTCTCTTCCGACTACCGGAGTTACTTTTTTATATTGCCCTCTACCTTACCTCCACTCCTTTTCCCTATGTCCTAAGCTTGGCTCTAGATTCAAGTCAAGAGGATCTGGTGATCCTCTCTGGTGAGAGGCTGCGTGCCAAATCACCGCCTCTGGACGAGACCCTTCCTGCCTCCACGTGTAAGAAGAGCTGCAAATTCCTGGAAAGAAAAAGAGCAAACACAGGAAGACTGAAAAGATAACAGACCCTGATCTTTTCTCCCTGGCATTACAGGGTGGTGGTACATGAAATCAAGAGTTGTGCCAGCCACGTGCAGTGATGGCTTTTTAGGCTCTGCTGCCCTAGGCCAAATATTAACATTTTGAAATGGTTGTGAAACCTTCCAAATGTTGTGTTGATGATGGCAAAGCCATGAAGCTAGAAATGAGGTGACAGCATTGTTTTAAGACAAGAACGTTTTGTGAATCGACAGGTCTTGGAAATTCTTGAACAAGGTCAGAGTTAGTATAGAAAAAACCCACCACAAGGAATAATGACTCGATCGGAAACTCCAGCCCCTGAAAATACATCTCTAAGCTTGAGCAGATTGTCACCGAATGAGCCCAGCCTTCCCAGGTGATCCCCACCAAATTTCAGCAGCACTTTACCATCAAGTCTGAACAGAGAGATGGGGTCTGGGTATCTGTTTTCCAGGACTGGGGAGTGGAAGGGTTAAGGTGGGTTCCTGCCCAGCCCTTGTTGAGTTGCTTTTCTGCCTACAATAGGAAGGAGGCATGTCTAGTGTGGTCTATGCTCGTAGCAGAGCACCTTGGCCTGGGATTCAGCCAGAGCGAATGCTGGAAGGACAGAGAATGGTTTTCCCGACGAAGGTAAAAAGCAGACACCAAGACTGGTTGAGTGCCTGGAGTGAATGTAGCATGCAGGGGTCACCTGCTCATGCCAGACCTACCCCAGCCGGCACAACACAAGCTTGGGGACATCAGGTGTCTTCTCACTGAAGCTGTAGCTTTCACTTCTTTCGTCTTGGCGCCTTGTTGGCTGCCTATGTCCTTCCCCATTGCAGAGGTGGCGGTGCATGGTCCGGTCTCCAACAGAGTTGCTCTGTAGGGTCTGAACCTCTTGCAGGTAGATACTGGATTGCATGGCAGTGCCCAGCACAAGCATTGGTGTAACTGGGGATCTGCTAGTGTCCACTTGAAAGAGAGACTCAGCCCTGAGCCATCTCCCTCCTTTGGGGAACGGCAGATGTGTGGAGGCAGATCTTTCACCACCTTGCTCACATTTTCCCTTAGAAAAGCCCAACAAAACCCACACCCCCACCCCCAACCAAATGCTGGTGAAGCAAATCACTCCCAAATAAACCTGCTCACCCCGTTTCCTCCTCTTCCTTGAGTTTATCAGCACCAGTCATAACGCGTCCCCCTCTCACTTGCTGTTGGCAGAGCCCTGTCCTCTCTATTTTACTATCCCACCATCCAAAAGAGCATCCTGGCACATGACGGCCCCATCCCTGAGAGATGTGTCCTCCTGTGTCCATCAGGGCTGCCCTGCTGCGAGAGGGGAGGGTGTGGGGAGCATGGGACCAGGAGCACGGGTCAGTGATAGATTTATGCCCGGTCTCCTGCAAACGCTGTGCAAATGTTGCATTTGGTATGCCGAATAATGGACATGAGGTTCCTCTGAAGTCCTCTGTTGCTGTTATCTCAAAGTCCAGTGGAGCCCGGAAGGTCATGGTCATGGATTGGGTGTATTAAAAGCATCCCTAGGATCTGTAAAGAACCTGCGTCTTTCCCATGGGTAAAAAAGTGGCTTCGGAGCTGGCTGTGAAATGGGGTAGCCGGTCAGGCAAGTGCAGAGCCCTCATGAGCTGGGCTGTGTGACACACAAGGGCTGGGAGAACAGGTCCTGGATCTGCTTCACATTGCAGGCTTTTGGGGTAGAAATCGTTGGTCCAGCTGTGGGGGGAAGCCTGTAAAAGGGCACGGGCTGGCCAGCGTGATAAAGGCTCACAGACGGGCTAGAGTTCACCGAATTAAAACCAGTGATTTCTGATACAGAGACTCCCCTGAGCAGCAGCTAAAAAGCCATTTCCAGTCTCCCCTCGCCGCCTGTGCCAGCAGCGAAGTTCCAGAAATAGAAAAACCCATGCTGCACTAATTAGGTCACCCAATTAAGGCACCTTAATTGCCTCGCAGAGATAGCCTTTTGGCTGTGTTCTCACTAACCTCCTTTTTCAGGAACAGGGGTGCAGGCATGCAGCCCCCCTCCGAGCACACGTGCTGAGCGGGGCTGGGTTTTCTGGGAGGGCATTCGGGGAACCTGCACGATGCAGCTGAAGATCACACAAGCCTTGGGATCCAGGCACGAAGTTGTTACTATTTAAAGCACCGAGCAGGATTTGGAGGGGTTTGGGAGAGCAAAACAGCCCTTGTGAGCATTGTATCTGCCCTAGATGAAAGCAGTTATTTTCATTCTCCAGGTAACCGTATGCAGCCAGGGCAGCGCACACTAAATAGCTTTTTTTTTTTCGCCCCACTCAGTGGATTATGGAAGAAAAGCAATTACGGTGTAAGCTCGTGTTGCCAGTTTTGTTGCAGTTTGGGAATGCAGATGAAGATGAGTGGTTGTAAGCAATGGGCTGAGGCAGGCTAAGAGGTGTCTGACAGTCCTCTGAATTGTGCGCGTGTCCCTTGGCAGTTATAAAATCTATTTTAGGGGGTGTAGATGGCGAAGGGTAAAGCTGTAGTGCCACAGCAGAGGGCTCTTGCTGCAGTGTGAATGAAGGCAGCGCTAATGAGGGAGGGAGCCAGGCTGTACCTGCCGCCCTTGCTCCGTTGAGCCCCCCCAGCCTGAATTAGGTGAGGATGCTGAAGAGTAAGTCGAAGCAACGTGGCACTTTAAAAGTTGGGTTCATTTTCATTTCAAACAGTAAAATATAAAATAAAAAGCACCTGGGAATATTTTCCGAAGGATTTTAAATGTTTAAATGTGTAATTTTGAATTAGTCATGCTATCTATATTTTTTTTTAACGGGCAATGCAAACATACGGATGATAGCAATTGAATTAGAGCTGATTTACATTTGCTGTGCGTCCCTTAAGGCCAGCTGAAGGTGTGCGTGCCCTCCCTCTACGTCATTGTCCTGCTCATGCAAGTGACCCCTGCCCATGCAAAGCAAAAGCAATTGGTTCCAAGGTTTTGAGTACGAAGCCGAGGAGGCTCCAGCTGGGCTGGGTAGGAAGGGGGCAAACTGGTTCTTCTTCGTGCGAGATGTGAGCACAGCCCGGCTTTGCACTTCAGCTCCTTTGGAGACCTGGGTGCAGGTGCTGAGGGCAGCTTCTGCTGTCTCCGTGCTGAGATACGGCACTAGTGTCCGGGGGCACTTGCTTTCCCATGCCAGCGTGTCTCTGGGAAGCATGGGAGCTGTGTAACGCTCTTTACTGGAGGTATCTTCAGCAGTTTGGCCATGGTAAGCCACACTCCAGCAATCAGAGCTGGCCAGGAGGATGCTGGGTCCCTTCCCCATCCACCTCCCACGCCTGAGGTCGGCGCCCCTGCTTCGCAGCGCAGCCTTGCTCCAAAACCAGCTCCTCGCCTGTTCTGCCCGCTCCCCGGCTGGTGCCTGCCGTCTCGCCCGGGGGCTCTTACACACCGGCTCCTCTGCCTGCTCCTGCCGCCCCGAGGGCTGCGGGACGGTGCGGAGAGCCGTGGGCAGCGCAATGCCGAGGCACTTGTCACCACACCACTCGGCACTGTGCTGCTGGTCCGGATTCATGCTGAAAAGTGTAACAGCAGTTCTTGACTCTCCGGCTTGAGCTCCGTTGAGCATGGCCAGACATATACTCATGCTTTGATTTATGCTGGCAGTGCCTGGGGAGCTCAGAGCAGCACTCAGCCTACTTTACACAGCGTGTAGTGAAGCTGTTTGGGTGGTCGAGATTGTTCCTTCACACGTGCACCTGTCTTAACAGACACTTTGCCCCAGCACTTGCAGCTCTGCACCAAAGTTGTTCCCTCTCCTAAAGGCGGGTGTCGTGGTTTAGCCCCGGTTGGCAACCAAGCACCACACAGCCACTCGCTCACCCTCCCCCCCCGGTGGGATGGGGGAGAGAATTGGAAGGGCAAGAGTAAGAAAACTCGCGGGTTGAGCTAAGAACAGTTCAATAATTGAAATAAAATAATAATAGTAATAAAATTGCAATGAAAAGGAGAACGAGAGAGCGAGAAACAAAACCCAGGAAAACCAAGTGATGCAACCGCTCACCACCCACTGACCGATGCCCAGCCAGTCCCCGAGCAGCAATCACTGCCCCCTGGCCAACTCCCCCCAGTTTATATACTAAGCATGACATCGTATGGTATGGAATAGCCCTTTGGTCAGTTTGGGTCAGCTGTCCCGGCTGTGCCCCCTCCCAGCTTCTTGTGCACCGGGCAGAGCATGGGAAGCTGAAAAAGAAAGTCCTTGACTAGTCTAAGCACTACTTAGCAACAACTAAAACATCAGTGTGTTATCAGCATTCTTCTCATACTAAATCCAAAAGACAGCACTATGCCAGCTACTGGGAAGAAAATTAACTCTCCCAGCCGAAACCAGGACAGCGGGCAAACAGTGCAGTGTCTCAGCTATCGCAAGGCAGTATCTGCTAGCAGAAGCTGACGGTGAGTGAGCCGTGGTGGTTACCAGCTTGGTGCTGGAGTGGGGGTGGCTGGGGGCTTGCTTAGCGATCCTGGAAGCAGGGCTCGTCCTGTGCAGGTGGGTGATAGGAACTCAAATACAATAAACTTTGATGAAAGCATAGGGATATATCGCAGTCCTGGCCTGGTGGAAGATGACTCTGAAAGGATGGTTTTGTGAGTGCTGCTCTGCTTCTCTCTTGTCCACATAGGCAGGATACATGTCGGGGATGCTGGTTCCTGTAGGAGTCGGAATAGCCGGAGCCCTCTTTATCCTAGGAGCACTCTACAGCATTAAGATTATGAATCGCCGAAGGAGAAATGGCTCAAAGAGACATAAAAGAAAGGTATGGCAACTGCAAAGGAAAAACCCCGATCTGTTCCCACCCACTATCCTGTTGACCATTTTGGCTGTAAAGCGAGCGCAGCCTGGTTATGGTTACGGTTTGTCTGGGTTGAAGTGCCCGGGACCTCTTGGCTAGAGTATGGGGGGGATCCAAATCATCATCTCCTTTTTGCACGTGGAGGTCTTTCATGTTTCTTTTCTTCCCCTAGCAGAGGGAATTTAACAGCATGCAAGACCGAGTCATGCTGTTAGCTGACAGCTCTGAAGATGAATTTTGAATCAAACTGCGGTGCCCTTGACTTTTAAAAGGAGGGAGGGGGAGAAAAAGAACAAGTGACTTTCTGCTGCATCGCTGCTCTCCGCCGCCCCGAGCCACCGAGCAGTGGTCGGTACCACCCTGGCGAAATGGCATGCTATGCTCTACGTGTACCACGCAGTGATGTTCGTTTTGATACAGTAGTGAGATTTCACATTCGCACCCGGCGCCTCATTCCGATCCACAGCGCGTCTTGTTACAGCTGGAGCTGATACATATGGATGATTATTTTCCTATTATCCTGGTGTACTGTTTTGGTCCTGGCTGGCAGTAATCTAATCATAACGATAGCTCTCACCTAACCCAGGAATGGAAATCTTTACTGTGAATGACTTCTGTCCAATTTGTTAATTTTAAATGTTACATTACCTGAGCTAAAGTTCATTAGTGCTAAGATTAGCTGCTCTGCTTAATTAATGAGTTATACACTTGAACCGAATCCCTTGCCACCTGAGAAGTGCCCGAGTGCAGTGTTGTTGATACA
Source organism: Balaeniceps rex (assembly GCA_013401315.1). Taxonomy (NCBI): domain Eukaryota; kingdom Metazoa; phylum Chordata; class Aves; order Pelecaniformes; family Balaenicipitidae; genus Balaeniceps; species Balaeniceps rex. The sequence continues at coordinate 207,134 of VYZW01020409.1, read as the reverse complement.
GTTTGAAGCACATTTCTGCACTCGGTTCCCCGACTCTCACCCCTTCTTTCTTCCTCCAGCTCTGCTCTTTGGAGACACACAAGAATGGCCTCAACACTTGATTCGCAACAAAAATCGTAGTCCATTTTCAACCAGCACTGTCTGTTACAGCACAATAAATACCAGCGCTCACCTACTGACGGATAGTCTTGCATGGATCTCTTAGCTTTTGTTCAGTGTGCAATTAGGTAAGAGAAGAGGCAGGTCAGGGGTTTCTTCAGCTTCTGCCTCCTGTTTGAAGGACACTAGTTATTGGTTCATCTGTTTCACAAGGCTGCATTCACATAGAGATGAAAGCACAGCATCTGTCTCCCTTACCCACTGGAAATTGCATGTTCAGCCCCTGAAAGCTGCGTGAATGGCAGCACCTTTGGAGGATCTGGATGGGTCTTGTCTCCAGACCGCTGAATGCAGAAAGGCACCAAAGTTTGCACAGCGGGTGGCTGTCGGTGTTGATTTGTGGCTAATAGTCAGAAAGCAGCAGTGGCCGCAGCCGGAGAGATACCTGCAATGGGGAGGTGAAATGGTCACTCTGGGGAGCCCTTGGCCGTGGGGGAAAAGGGGAAGCTGTAGGACAGATGGCTGCAGAAGGTTGTGGAGGTGAAGCCCAAGGGTGGCATGGGATGAGGGCAAGCTGCCGTGCTGCCTGGGCTGCTGGCAGCGGGTTGCAGAGGGAGACAGCCAGTGTCTGAGATGTTACTGGAACCGAGCAGGGGAAACTAATGTTGCTTTGCACAGAAATGCTGTCAAAATAGCTAGAAAAAGGGCTGCGTTACTTTATCTCTGCTTCCGGCTGTGAAATGACTTCAATCTGGCATTTATGCAAAACATCCATGTTTCTGAGGTGGGAATCATCCTTCATGCAAGGAACGACGACTGTTGCTGCAGGAGACCTGATTAGACAAATAAGGCCAGACCGCATATCTCCTGAGATTAAATCCCACTGAGTCTTCGAAGAAGTGGGAGGAGAGTTTGAGGAGGGGCAGATGCAGGATTTCATTCCTCGTAAAGGTGAAAAGGCCTGTCAGATTGTGAAGGGTAGGTGTAGATGATGGTAAGCAAATGTCGTGTGGGCATGTGAGTGGGTTTGCAAGGTCAGACATTCGGAAGACCTGCCTGAAGCTCAGTTCTCTCTTGAGAGGGTCGGGGCCTCCTCTGGACATTAAGTCATCAGACGTGATGTTTAGCTCCAAACAAGCAGTGCTCTCCAGAGCCCAAGTACTTTCCTGCAGGCCTTACCCACACAGCTACTGAGTCACCTGGAGAAGGCCAGGTGGGACAACCTGTATTCAAAATGCTGCTACTGATGCTAGTCTTCCAGTCGAAGAGCCGTGCGTGGGCCCTCAGACATTCATCCTGCTGAGTGCATGGGAAGGAGGTTGGGGGAGGCACAGTAAAAACCGGTCCACCAACATGTTAAGGAGTCTTCATACCCTCATCTCTCTAGGACAGGCTTTCCCAGCCGGGGCTCCACAGTGCTTGCATCTTTCCCTTTTCATTCCTGAAACTTTGACCAGGAGAATTTTGCCTTGCTAAAAGCAGCCCCACGTCTTTAAATCCAGGTGCCCTTACCCAAAATTAAAGCCTCTTTCTTTCATAACAAATGATCAGTCCAAGATAAGAACTTCTCCTTCTGGATTGATCTCTCCCTATTTCCTTCTCATTCCTAAGTCTCTTGGAGCTTGGAGGTGGCCGGGAGGTGTTAACAGTCCAGTTGAGCGTTGCTGGCTGTCTTGCAGTTTTGGGAATCAGGAAATATTGTCCCTTGGGCTCTTTGACGATTTGTTCCTGGCAAGGCTTGTTGAGGGTTGCAAGGTAGAATGACTTCTCCTCCATACCAGTTTGCTTGAGATCATCTCCAGAAGGGCTTGTCTTTTAAATACAGTGCCAGACAGGCTGGGAACAAGACTACACAGGCAGCTGCAAGACGTTCTTGAAATGCTTTGCGCTGGTCCAGCCAGGGAGGAATGGAGAATAAGCAGTGACAAAGAGCATTGGCCTCTCTGCAAGAGGGAGTCTGTCTTGGAGCAGAAAGGACAGTAGCTGGGTTGGGTGAGTCCTTTGCGTGCAACTGTAGCCTGAAAGAGAGACCCAAGATAACGTTGGAAAAGAGGAGCTGCCGGCGATACTGCAGAACAGAGCAGATGTACCAGCAAGACCCAAACAGCTGGGGATCAGCAGGGTTTTGTGCAATAACAGCCTGCGAAGGACAGGTTCCTCTTCCTTTCTTGCAGGTTCTGTGCCTGCGCAGTGTGTGATAATGGCACAAATTGCGTTAAGTAACCGATAAAACACAGAGCTCCTGGCTGGTCGGGAGGAGGAGGGATGGCTGAGTGAGGCTGCTGGTCTGAGCGTAAGTACCTCCGCTCTGGCAGCGCAGGAGGAGCTTTGTGGATGGGTTGTCTATTTGATGGATTGGGAAGGCTGGTGGGGAGGTGCCGTGGCCTTCCGTTGTGCTAATAAACCCGCAGTTTGGGAAACTCTGACTTTCTACAGTGGCAATCAGTTTCACCGTCTCTCTCCTTCTCCCTCCCCAACATAATGAACTTAAGAAATTAAAGGCAACGCTGCTGCTCAGAATGCTGAAGGCAGTATTTTAGTGCATCGGCTGGGTGCCGTGGTGTCCTCAAAGAACCAGGCTTCAGTCAGCAAGGACATGGAGTGGGTGGCTGGGATGCTGGAAATCAGCGGTGCCATAACTGGGGCTGACAAATGGTTGCAAATATCGGAGCTGTTATACGACAAGTATGGTGGGAGAAACTGGGCAAGCAGGAGAGTTGTAGCCAAAAGGGAGGTCCAGCTGAATGCGCAGTTCAGTGTTGGCTGTCTGGTCTGTGCTAGAGCCAGGCTTGGGTCTAGAAGGACTGCCCAAAGGTATCGCTTGTGGTCCAGCTTCACTCCCAGGCCTGTCTCTGGCTCTGACCACCACCAACCAAGGTGCCTTGGTTGGGAGCTGCTGGTTGGCAGAAGACTACTGTTGGCCAACTTTCTGAGCCACTCAGCAGTGCAGAGAGATCCCAACTGATGTCCATTTGAGGTGGAGGTGTTTGTTGAGTAGTTGGTTTTGGTTAGGCACCTGCCCCAGAGCCTGGAGGCTCCCCACGTGTGCAGCTTCGTTGTTCTTCATGTGGAGGCAAGAGGGAGTCAAAACCAGCCTTGGGTCCCGGTGAAGGTTGTAGGAGCCTTTGGAGCACAGACAGGGTTTTCTGCAGTGCCCCTGATGTCAGTGCAGTTTCTGCAGGTCCTTAAAGCACAAGCATCATTCAGCTCTTTCCCTCCTCATCCAATGCCAGTAGATTTTGGATTGGGCTCTGAAAAATGGTCTCTATACAAGTCCTGGAGTTTGGTTGATTTGCTTGAAATTACCAGATTGCAGGGAGGCGAGGAGGGTGTCAGGTGGGAGCTGAAGCCTCCAGTCTCTTAACGCTCTACTCATTAATCTATACCTCTGCATTGCCAAACAAGCAGATTCTTTTGGAAGAGACGGGACAAGAAAAACAGCCAAGAAGTGCCCTCCTCATCCTCCATGCCAGGTGAACTGCAAGGCCCTGAATGCAGAGGTGGGTCGTGACACTGCTAACGCAGCCTTGGCCCCACGCAAAGGCACAGCTGCGATGGCGACTTTGCTGCAGCAATAATAATCTCTCGACTCGGCACAAGACGAGTCACTCGCCACTGTTTTGCGTTTTCCTGATAGCACAAGCAAGAATTTATCATAGGTATCACACAACCGCTTCGGCATCTACAGCCCCATTTGCAACGAGAGGAACCAGCCTGCCTGATGTGCAGCTCTTGCCCTGATGAAATGCACCTGCACTCTACAGCTGCTGATTTTTTAAGGTGTCTCCGATGCCAGATGTTCACCCTAGGTGAGGTTTCTCTGGACTGCACTGCTTCCATCGAGTGATATTAGCAGTCCTCGTGCTTTCTTGTGGTTTTCTATTTCGGACAAGAACAACTCCTCATACTGTAACTATGGAATGTAGCACTTTGTTAAATTAAAACATTGGGAAATAAAAAGCTGTCCATCATACCCGACTTTAAGTGCCTCGTCTCCCTGATCTGTGGTTCATGGCATTTACTGTCTCTCAGGTAAAGCTCTGAAGTGGTTGCTTGGAAGACTCAAGCGTTGCATTTCTTTCTCCATGCTGTGTGGTCGGTGCAAGGACTCATGCTGGGCTCGCAGGGGTGATACAAGCAGTGGGGAACCTCAGCCTGGGACTTTTTGGGTAGGATTTACCTGGAGGTAGGCATCATCCATAGGCTGTGATGAGTAATGCCCCAAATTCCCTCAGCTGGGTTTCCAGTAGCTGTAATGAGCCCCAACACTGGTGTGTTTACACCGTTGATCTTTACATGTAGCCAGGCATCTCTGTGCATACAAGGGCATTTGTCCTTTCCGTTTTGCCCCATGAGCAAGGAAGGGTCTGTGCACAAATCTGTCAAGACCCCAGTAATATGGCACTGCTGAGCCATGAGTCTCAGTTGTAGGTGCTGCAAATGTTTAATAAAAGAGCAGCCTGATTGCAGGTGAATATTATAGGGGGGGCCTATAGGGAAGATGGGGACAGTCTTTTTAGCAAGGCCTGTGGTGACAGGACAAGGGGTGATGGTTTTAAACTAAAGGAGGGGAGATTTAGGCTGGATAGAAGGAAGAAATGTTTTACACTGAGGGTGGTGAAGCACTGGCACAGCTTGCCCAGAGAGGTGGTGGAGGCCCCATCCCTGGAAACATTCCAGGTCAGGTTGGACGGGGCTCTGAGCAACCTGATCTGGTTAAAGATGTCCCTGCTCACTGCAGGGGGGTTGGACCAGATGACCTCTAAAGGTCCCTTCCAGCCCAAAGCATTCTATGATTCTATGATTCTATGATCATCGCGCGCACCTCGATGGACCTGCGATCCAAGCAGAAGAATCGGAAAGACTTGAGAGTGAGTAAGAGGTCTACGGGCTGGGTTTATAATTGCCTTCCCAGTCCTGTTTGCAGATGTCCTCACATGCGTTGTGCTATTGCATGCAAGTACGTGGGCTGGGTACGCGTCCTTTTGCCGTATTGTGTATAGGTGGATGTGACAGGTTGGAATGTGAGCTAGCGGGGCACACAGCCGGCCCGTGGCGGTGGCTGCTGGGCCCTCTCCAGGCATCCTCTGGTAATAAGAGCCAGCAAGAACTATTTGTCCAAGTGTGTGTATTTTCTCTAATGAAAAATGGCTTGTTCAAAACAAGAAGTTCCCAGGGAAATAGCTGTTTGGGGATTGCGTGAACGCATCCTTTGCTAATTGGTAGTTGCCAAAACCAATATGTATATTCATGAAGCTGTTTGCTGCATTGCTGACTTTTTGCAATGAAAAAACAAAACCTGCTGAAAGAAGATAAAACAATGACAATGGGTTTTTTCCATCGGTTTCTTTCCTAAGGAAGCGACTCTTTGTGATCACGCTGCTTAGCTGTGAGCCTCTGTCCGTCAGCCTGTCTCCTCCCAACGTCCCTGACTGCCAGCCAAGCCATGGGTTTGTGGAAACAGGGGAGAGAGATCATAGTAAAACCCCCACAAGAAAATCATGTGCGGAGCCGTTCTGAGGCCGCAGAAAACCCACGTAAGCAAAGAAGGTTGTATGTGCCCTGATGGAGGGGACGAGCTGGATGTCCCGGACACCCGTCGGGGTTGCTCCCCTCTGTGGGTTCCCTGGGGCTGAGCAAAGCATGAGGTCACCCTGGCGCGGGGCTCAGCCTAATTCAATTACAAGCACGCCATCGGCCGTGAGGCACCCATCCATGCAGAGCAGCGCAGACAGCCCAGCTTGGGGTTGTTTTCATCAATGTGTCTTGGAAGGACAAACCAAAAGGCAATCCCTGCTTGCTGCAGTGGTAAAGCCACCCGTGGGTGGTCATCGCTGCTGTGCCTGAGCCCACCAGGGTCTGTGCTTGGGTTGAGGGCCTGGGGCCAGGCACAAAAAGTTCCTTTGCTTCAGGGTAAGTCTCATCCTCCACCCGGGCAACCCCCAGTGCATATGGGGGTTATAAGCGCTTTAAGGTTGGACCTCAATGGGCAAAAACTTAGTGCACAAGGATGTTGAGTCTCAGCTTGCTCAAGGCTTGCAGCGATGCACACAGTGGTTTTCCCCTTTTTTTCCCCAACGGTGATGCTCTCCCAAGGGCTCAGGAGCAGGACAGCCCCCGCCTGCAAGGAAAGGGTTGGGGTCTCAGCCAGCAGCAGGGAGTCAGCAGAGATGACGGTGGCATTTCCCAGCAGAAACGTTTCCACCAGTGAGTCCCTTCTTAATGGTAACTGCTGGGCACCCTGTGCTCTGCTGTATTGATGACCAAATGCCGATACGTGAGCGCACCGTTAGCATGCATATATGCTAAGATACACGCACACATAGAAGTTTTACCAGTGGGTTATGTATACACAGAACCGCATGGTATTTGCAACACAAATTTTCCACCTGCCAGGCACAGTGGTTTTTTTTGATTTACTCTAAGTCTCTTCGACTTCTGTCTTTTCTCAGTCTGATTTCCTGCAGATTTACCTCATGTCTAACATAAGGCTTATTGCCTGCAGAAATCTGCTGAAGAAGACACAAGAGGGATCCAAACCAGGCACCAGCTGGAATTTGCAATTAGAGGAGAAGAGAAGGTGCTGGGGAGGAAAGGGGAGGCTGTGACTGGCTCTCGTTGGGGGCCTGGGGGCAAAGTCTCCAAAGCGGAACCCAAAGGTAGGATGGTAAACATTGAAAATCTCTTCCCAGAGCGGTGGAAATGTGCCACGCTCTCTTTCTGTCCAACAAAAGGCTTCTTAGCATCCAGCTGGTGGGGAAAATCTCCCCAGGCTCCCTGTAGGAACAGGCTGAGTTACCGTTCTGGTGTCCCTGCTTTCACCATCAGTGCAGTAAGGGGAGCACACAAACCCTCTTGGCAGATCAGCCGTGATGGCTAAGCCGTACCTGCCTGCATCGCCCGTAGGATGCTTCAGCACTGCCTTCACCTATGGAGCTCTGAGGCTTCCCCGCGGCACAGAGCCGGGCTCCTGCCTGGAGGGGAGGGGGCCAGTGGCACGGGTGTGGGAGGTGGGGGAGTTTGGCACGACTCACAGGCTGGTTAGTCCTTGATGGGGACACCCCAAGGACAGCCCTGGGAGACAACAAGGTGTGAGACCAGCTCCATGTCTTGGAAGGAGTTGTGGACCCTGGTGCTGCCTTCGGCTGACACCTGCCATTTCATTCCTGGGCTGAAAGGCCACATTCAGCAGAGTCCAGGCAGGAATATTCATGGGCAGGTCCATACCTTGTGTTGGCAAGTGCATTTTGGCCAAATCCTTGCCCAGATGAAATGGCTCTGACACCAAAAGGTTGCAGAGACCTAAGCGACCACTGGCATTGCCCAGCCACTGATGCAGCTTTAACACAGGGGTCTGTGGAGGGACACGGATGGAGTTGAACAGCAGCTCTTGAGTGCCCCTTTCCAAAAACGTCCCCAGAAAGGTCCTGGGTCTTGCAAATTTTGCAAGAAGAGAAATGTTAACCTCTGTGGTGGGGCCAGCATTTAGGAGTGGAAGCTTACCCACCCTTCCCCGGAGGTTTCCAGGGGCTCCTGGCAAAGCATTTATTTCAGTATGATGGATAATGAAGGCACTGGAGGGAAAGCAATGAAAGTTTTGCTCCAAATTCAGTGCTCGGGGGTCAGACTTGACACCCTTGACACTTGAAGGATGTCACATCCAGCCTGCTGTGACAAGCTGCGTTGCACGGGTGTTTCCAGCTCTCACTCGCAGCATCCTCATCATGAAGCCCATGGGTTTGCCAGGAAATAAATCTGCAGCATTGAGTCGGAAAGGGACCGGTGTGGTGCCTGGCAAGGCCACCCGGGTGCTACTGCCGGTGGGGCGTGAGCAAGCATCACCCAGACCAGCAGGAGTTCACTCAAGCAAGATGGATTTTCCAAATCTTACATACCAAATGACTCAAAGGATAAACTGCAGTCATAGAGGATCTTCACTAATGAATTCATTTTCATCTGAAGCAGAAGAAATGGAACTGGGCAACGAGATAAAGGCTGATGTTAACAGAGGTTCACTGCACTTCAGTGTTAATCTTTTTTTTTTTACTTTAATGGAGAACAAATTGGTAACATCATAAAAAAGAGAAAAGAAAATCCCTGCAAAAATGTGGCCTTACTCATATAAAAGGATATTCAGAAATAAATCAAGAATTCCTGCAGTAAAATGAAAACATCTGCTATTACACAAGCAAAGTCTAGATAATGAAATCATTTGCCAGCATCAGGCTGTAATTTGACCTGGGATTTTGCAGTCAAAATATTTAAATCACTGGGTTAAATCGTACTTTAGATCAGGAAGCTGAAAATCCTTGTTTTAAATAATTGATCGACTAGCTATTTTTTCATTTTTAGCTATTTTCCTAAGGTTCATTCTTACTGGTCAATATGCCCTTTAAAACTTATTGATTTGCCTCTGGAGACTGTCTGCCCATGGAGCTGTGCTTTTTTCTTGCCATAATTTACTCTGCACTTACGTGCATCTATCTAAGCAATTTCAGGGCTTCTGATATGTTTTTTTCAGATTATTTACATTTTGCATTTTTGATATTAAAAAAAGAGCAAATAACATCTTTCCAGTCCACTGGCTGATTGGTTTTGCATTACACTCCGGTCTGCTTAAATCTCACTTGGATGCAGACTGAAATTCAACCGAAATACCCAGAAATTGGATTTTTGTTATATGAGCAGAAGCGGGGACGCTGCAGGTGGGAGCTTTGCCACTGTGCAAACATTCGGGACCGGTCTGTGTTGACAAACCCTCGCCTATGGGCACAAGGGGCTGTGGGGTTTGCTGGTGGGGTCATGGTTTGTGGGGCTAAATAACACGCCAGCAACCTCAGTCCCTGCGTCCCAGGGGACACTGGAGCTGCCACCACTTCAGCGCGGTTGGGCATGAAGAGCTAACTAGAGAGGAGATCGATATTATGTTCGAGGCGCAACCGTGGCCAAGGATACCTACATAAAAAATACTCTGGTCTTGGGTTTAAAATGAAAAGGAGGGAGGTAGTAAAATGCATCGTTGAATCAGGGCTGGAATGAGAGAAAGCGGCATTAGTGCTGGGTACGTGAAAGTTATTTATGGGCAGGAGGGTCTCAGGTCTCCGGCTCCTCTGGACCGTGCCCGTAGGTGGATTGCAACAAAAATGGTGGTGATGATTTGACAGGGTGTTTTGTTCTTGCTCTAAGTGACAAAAGAGTTTCCAAAACTACCGTCACTTGCAGGATCTGGCCATTAGGCAGGAGGTCGCTGCCACGGGGCTGGAGGAGGGGGATGCTGCACATGCCTTCGCCAGTGACCTGCCCCAGCTGCGGTGTCCCTCCCTGCCGGCTCTGCCTCCGCTCGCCAGCCCGGGGCCAATGTCAGCCACAAGGAGCCCTGATTTATTGCACACATTTGGGCTGGGATTTTGACACAGTTGGGTCTCCTCACCCCGATCTCATATGGCCTTCGCTGCTGCCAGAGTAGCCATCTATTTGGTGGTGTCTTTATGGAAGACACTTCTATCTATAAGAGACAAGAGAAGCTTTGCTGATGGATTTCTCTCCTAATACCTGATGCTGCTGAGCATCCCGGTCTGGCTGGGAAGCGCCTGTCCCGTCAAGTGTGACAGATCACACAAAGCAGCCCTTGCTGGGAAATACATCTGCACTATTTGACACCAAGCTCAGCAAACGCTAAGTAGGTGCCCACGGGACCTCGTCCCATCAGAGTGCTGGGGCCACGTGCCTCTGAGCATGGGGAGGCGAAGGCACCAAAAGCAGCCGCTGGCCGATTGCAATGCCCATCGCTCACCAAACGCCCTGCTCGGTTTTATCAGCTGTGTGTCAGTGTGGGACAAAAGCACTTTTTAAGCTGCGATGCCAAAAGTAGTTGTTTTTAATGTCAAACTTAATCCAAAGGATGACATTTAATCTCCTCCATAGGGGGTAATGTACTTAGGTGCTAAATGAGTTCCTGGACGTGGCTGCTTTACAGCTCCAGGGTGCCATAAGTGAGAAAAAGATTACAGGGGTGACACATGCGTATGTTTTCACGTCAGACATTTCAGCACGTTGATGAATGAGCTGTGCTCCCCACGTAACGCTGGGGCGATGCACCGACTGCCTGATCTCTGCACAGGGACCTTTGGGCTGAGCTCATGGGGCAGAGCAGAAGGCTGGATCCATCTATAGTGTTGCCCTGGGAGGTGTCATCACATGAGCGTCACCTTCACCATCCCTGTAACCTTCATAAAATGGCAGTGAAGCATCAGTGATGCTTCAGCTGGGGGACCTGGATGCTGCATGGATGGAGGCTGGCTCATGTGTGGAGACCACGTCTTAGTGGCACAGAGGTTGCTGTGCTTTTAACTTCTCCAGATGGCATGACAAAGCAATAACTCTGGGATACGCAGGGGTGACTTTGCATGTCTAGCTCTAAGTCAAAGGTGACTTTTATAATTTATAATTGAATTTTGTCTTCTGTAAAAAAAAAAAGCCGATGGAAATAACCCAAGTCCACCCTTATTTCCCTCTCAGGGGAGAGGGCAGTGAACAGTTAAAGGCTCAACAGCAGTGGACGAGCTGGTGAGCACATGCTAGAGAAGACGTTCCTCTAAAATTGAAACTGAAGAATGTGGTTTAATAGCATTAAAAATAAAAGGCTAATAAAGGGATTTGGCTGCATGCAAGCTGTACAGCATCTATTAAAAATGAGTATTTAATTGGATATTTGTTTTGCAGTCAGCCTGCTGGGCTTAATGCTATTGCCCTGAAACATTTGAATGATCACACCTGGGTGTAGAAAGGAGATGAGGCTGTGGAAGCACTAAGCCAGAAGATACACAGGTTTTTTGGATGGCAGAGTACAGACTTTGAGGAGACAGGAAACAAGAAAAACATCTCATTATTTAACATTTACCTTATAATAAAGCAAAGTGCTCTGAGCCACGCTGGGGCTCGCAGTGCTGGATAACATCTACAGGCATGCAATGGCTCAGACCACTTAAAGTGTAGGGTCAGATCTGCAAATGTGCATTGGTCCAGAGAGGGCTTTAAGCATGTGTGGTTTGGGAAATTCGTACGGGTCAAGCATTATTAGAGCCTGGGAGTCTGCACAGACGCTCTCTTCTCGATACCCCAGCCTGACAGAAATCTAGAGCTAAAACCTTGGAGTGAATTCCTTGCGAGCTCCACTGCCACAGCAAACCCCGAGCCCTCACGCTGGGCTGCACATGGGAAAACCACAGTTTTGGAATTTTCTGCAGAAGAGAGATCTCAGCTGACACTATGAAAATAAAATGTTAGTGCTGTTTTATGGAGTGAATATTTGATCTGAAGAACGGTGAAGTTGAAGGAAGGGCTCTTGCTTGCCTGACCGTTCTTGAGGTGACGCACCTATGGCCACTGCTTGTAAGACAAACCTGAAGCAACATATATTTTAGATCTACTCAACAGTAAGTAAGTATATACGTCATCAAGAATTGGTGCAGTGAAGAAGGGAAGTTGTGCAGTAGACAGCCTAGTTTTTGCAAGTGAACCTAAGCACTGGAAATACTGCAAATCCCACTGATTAATTCAAGTCTGCATCCAGCAAAACCCAGGACATCGTAATAGACCTGCAGCATTTTAGGCAGTGATGGAAACATTTGCATGACCACGTAACTACAAGGGGCACTACAAGTGTGAAGTGCTTGAAGCCCAGCACAACGTAGCAGACTGCTATCGCGCAGCCACTAAGTGTGTGGTGGAGCTAACACTTGGCTTGGGCCAAGGCAGCTTGTGCCCAAATTCATTGTATGTCGATTTAATAGATGGGGAGGACACGTCCTTGATAGTGCTAGGACCAGTGCCTGACAGTGATTTGCTTCATGGCTGAGCATCTTGGCAGGTCTTGTGCTGCATGGGAGGAGGAAAACCCATTTCAGGACGGAGACCTGGCAAAGGGATGTCTCTGCTTCTAGGAGAGCAGCAGGGTGTGACAGACCGAGCCCAAGCTGGGACACCAGAGACTGAAGTTCACATGCCGCAAGGTTTCTGGGTGATCCACTAGCAAACAAATTTCATCAGCTGTGGTTTCCCCTTTTTAAGAAGGCAAATGGCTCCGTTGGAACGCGCACGGCCATCTGCTGACGACAGCCACTGTTGCAGGGGCAGATGTTTTTCCTAAGTGGAAGTGCAGTGTTGGAAGACAAAAAAGTTTTTCTCTGCAGTTTGATTCTTCCTCTCTGATATATCGAAGTGTCCAATGAACAAATTGAGCACAGATTAATTTTATTTTTTCCACCTAAAGCTAATCACCAGCTCATCATGGAGAGCATGAGGCGCAGAAAGCAGCACTTTCAGTCCCACACCTTCTGTACCGCGCATCCTCCTCTGGAAGAGCTAAAAGAAACAGATGAGACCTGGGTGCAGCAGAGCCCGCGATAATTTCTCCAAGTCCCTTTGCCCATCTGGCTCCACTCTACAGATTGTTTAGCGTAAAGAAAGCAATTTTTTGCCTTCGATACTGAAAGCAGCGAGGAGGGTAATTGCAGCCCGGAAGGCGCAGTAGCTATTGAGCAATCTCGGCCCTCGCAGACCTCTGGTGTACTGTAAAACTCAAAAGAGGAGGTACCATTAGTACACATTGCCCTGGACAATGATTTATCTTGTTGCCACATGAAAGCAAAATCTCTCTGATCTGGTTTTTTTTCCCCCCTGTACCTGATCAGGATGTGTCATATCTCAGATTAAAGGGACTTTCTTTTCAAATGCTGCAAGGAAAACCTGTGTGTGACGTTCAATTATTCCGCCCTTTAAAATAACATCCCCGATGAGAAGGGAGTTGTTGCAGTGCTGGTGTGCTTAGAAATTGAATGCTGAACAGGGAACTTGGAGTGGCTAATAAAGGACCACAAAGCAAACGGTCGAATGGATCTTTTTTAAGCTCCTTTCGAGGGGGGATGATGATTCAGTAGCTGAGGACTGACCTGGAATGCAGGAGATGAGGCTTCAGTTCTTCGTGTTGCTGCAGATGCAACAGGAAAATGAGAGATTCGATAAAAGAGAACAAATTCAGTAGCCTGGGTGGTGGCTGAGTTGCAGTAAAGCCCTGGGAGCAACCACGCAGGGAGGGTGCTGCATGCACGACAGCTCGATGATCAAATGGACCTACCCAAGATACGGCAGCGTGCAGGCAGCGTGAGCGAGCGGGAAGCTGCTCTCAGAATCCTTTTGCTGAAAGGGCTCCCCAGGGTTTCAGCGGGAGCAGCTCAGGTCACAGGGGAGGAGGCTGCCCTGTGGCATATTGTGTTTGGGATGCCAGAGTTTGGGAACTATCACACGAGATCAGAGCCCTTCACCATCCCCTCCTGGTCCATACAGTCCAATGTGTGCCCCCATCAATGACTGGCACTTGAAGGTGAGATCTGGGGAGCCCTGATGGACAAAATGAGCCAAACGGGGAGCTTCTGCCTTAGTTTGGGATGGGTTTTATTTTGGCTCAGATACCTCCTCGAAGAGCTGGCCCCTGAATTGCTGCTTGGGAGCAGGCAGCAGTCTCTACTGCATGTCATCTCAGAGCCGTAATAGCATTAATCCTCTGGAAATAGCCGAGCCGTTCTAAACTTGACATTTTCCCTTCTTTTTGTAAAATATAATAGCACATCACAGGCGCAGGCTGCATGAGAAACCCTCCTGGCAAGCGGCAGTTCCACTGACGGGGAGGATCGTGCTTGTGATGTCTCTTTGTCTGATGCTCCCTTCCAACTCCCCTCTATTAACAGACGCTTTTCAAGGGAAAAAGAGAGGCTGTACATAACCCAAACTCCCACCGCTTCAAGGCAAGCGAGACCCCTTTCTCTGCCCAGCAGTGCCTTGGAAGTGCAAGTCACAGGCTTGCCGACTCTCACGTACGGAGCGGGGAGAGCAGATCTGCCTCTCGCTTCTCCACCTGGCTCATTGGGCATCCCCCACTCCACTGCAGATGTGGCCGATCTGGGATCCACTGTGGTGTTGAGGCAGTGGGGAGGTGGTGGCCACAGGTGCTTGATAGGTTCCCTTCATGAAACAGCTTTGGGTGGTGACATGGTGTCCCCCAGGGCGCATCGTGGGGGAGGAGAAACTGGAGAGGTCTTGGCTGAATGCAGGGGAAAACCATCTAGATCCGGGTGGGTAAATTGGTGGATAAATCCACCAGACTCAGTGGATGAATTGAGCCTCAGCTGGCTCAGTTCCACCATTCGGTTGCAGACCATCAGCTGCCACCCATTTTGGACCCTTTGGCTGGTAACCAGCACCTAACAGGGAGACACCCCTGAAATCGGGTCCTTTGCCCAGCACACGGGGGCTGAAGTCAGTCACTTGATTTCCATCTTCCTTCAAAAGCCTTCTCAGGCTCAAAACTACCGAGGGACAAACTGCTCAGGCCAGCATCTGCTGCAGTATTGGCCTTCCACTGAAGGAGGATGGGAGCTGTAGTCACACTGACGTGTTCAAGTGATGATCATAACTAGAAAGTGATGGTCTCGACATGCTTGAGACATGCTTGAGACCATCTGTGGGACGTAGGGAAGGGAAAGGTCCCAGGAGAAAAGAAAGGGGTTGGCCCAGTCTGGGCTAACGCATTTGGCATAGCAATTATAAGGGAACATCCCCCTCTTAGGTAGGAGAAAAAATTGCATTTGAGTTTCTTTGAGTAATTATTGCTTCCAGATAATGTCATTCACTGCTTGAAGAGGGCTGAATGGAAGAACTTCATTCAGAGACTGGGATAAAAATACTGTTCCCTTAACTCCTCACATACACAGATCAACAACATTTTGTGTCCAGCCGTACCCCACCTCTCCTGTCTCCTGCAACCGCTGGTACACGTGCCAGGGCATTTTCTGCTTTTGCCTCAGCTCCCCCCTACTCCTGGATGGTGGATAAACAAATGTGCCCTAAATCAGCACTTCTCAGTGCTCCCCCCCCAATTTGTCTTTTCTTCTATCAGTATGATGCTGTGATAGCACACGAGAGCTTCAGCTGTGGACCTGGAGAACTTTAGTGTTACTGAGGCCATGAGTGCTGGATCCTGGCATGTTTTAGGGCACAGAAAACACCCCAGTTCTGAATATAGAACAGAAAATGCTGCTGAGGAGCTGGGGGCAGCTTGTCTCAATCAGCGATGCTCTGTTGCTCTCCTGGAGAGGCTCTCATTTGGGATGGGGACATGGCAGCAGGATCTCACCAAACGCTGTCGTGGCTCTGGGCAAGCACAGACCCCGTTCGCACTGTCCTTGCAGCACATCTGTCCATTTGTGGTGGCTCTTGGTGAGGCTGGAGGCTGAATCATTATTTTAATGGTTTATTTAAAAGCACAGAGTCCTTAGAAAAAGTAATGGCTGCAAGTGCAATAATCTGCTTGGTACAGACAAAAAGAGGCATATAACTGCCCATAAAGAACATGATGTCCACCAGTAGCTGTAGAGTCTATAGATCAAATGCTGCCGTGACCTACTCTGCTCTGACAGCGGAACATTTCCCTGAGAGCATGTGTATTAATTTTTTAAAATAAATATGGTTGTGCATTCTCTGAAGGCGATTGGATATTTGCCATTGGCTTTGACAGAAGTAAGATGTTCTCTGCCCGTAACCCCTTGCAGAAAGCGTGTAACCCATGAGGAGCCGTGTGGATGGTAGGGATGATGAACTGGGCAGAACTGGCTGCTGGCACTGGCCTGAGCCCGAGACAGGGCTGTATGTTGCCTGCAGCCTGCGTGGGATGAAGGATAATTTGCACATTAGCTGTTTACCTCCATGGCCCCTGAATTTGTTGCCATTTATCCAGCAGCCCTGGCCTCTCGTCCATGATTCCCAAGTGCTGGGCTGTCACTGGTGTCCCCTCTGATTCCTGGCATCACAGCTTCAGCTGGGGGAGATGCTGACGGCAACCCAGCCAGAAGCATGCATGGATTTACAGTGGGGCCCTCCTCTCCTGCCTATTCCCACCTCCTAAGAAAGCACTCGCAGCAGTGGCAGTGCACGGCCTTTTCCCGTACCCTCAGGTGGTTTCCATGTCTGGCTATGAAAAGTCAAATGGACACCAGCTGATGGCTGCTTTGGTACCCTCCAGCACACATATCTAGCTGCATCTTGGACCCAGTCCCAGAGGCATCGTCCCTTAGAAAAAAACCCCAAAGTTCACCACAACTAAGACTTCTCAATACCTTCACACCTTATTAATCAGCACAGCTTCATCAGCTGTGATGGAGCTGACCCAATTCACACCAGCAAAGATTCAAGTAGGTATTGTCCCAGCTGCCTTATGGGCAGGTTGTTCTGCCTTCATGCCAGCAAGCCCACTACCCTGAGTCACCTGTTTACTTTTGGCTGGGCTATTTGTGCAGGAAGGTTGTGCCTGGAGTGGGTTAGAGGAGCACGGATTGGTCCATATACCACCACAGGTCTCTTCTGCCACAGGTGGGTTCATGGATGGTGAAAGCTTCCTATGGAAAGGGATCTCAACAGTGCTTGGTTAAGCGAGAGCATGCTTAAAGAAGTGCATGACTTCTTGCCTAACACAGCCAGTGCGTGTTCCTCTGTGAAGAGGAGTTATAGCTGAACAATTAGTTTCCAGACAAAATAGAGGGGGGGTTTTATTAAGTCCCTTTTGTAAGCCTGTGTAAGCTCTTCACAAACCAATTTCTTCATCTCAAGCCTGGTAAAGAACAAATACAGCTCTGTTCCATCTTGGTTAGAGAGCAGGGCTGGAATTGAAGGGGGGAAAAAAGAAAAAAAAGATGTGATGGCACCTGTGCCCTGAGAGGAGAGCTGGCCTAGAGGTGACTCCGCTACACCCTGGGTGAAGGATGGGTTGTAATGGGAGCTTGCCTTTGTATTTAAAATATAAACGCTGCCTCACAAAAGCCTTGCTGTCAGCGGAGAGCCTGGAGATGCTCCATGCCATGTGTTGTGTGTACGAACCCTACACGCCTCTGGATCTGCACCATGGCAGAGCAGCACATGGACCACCCTGGCTACCGGGGCGAAGGAGGCTGCGTTGCCCAGCTCGGGCAATAACCACACGTGAGTAAGTGATGTTATGCCTTGAGCTATACTGAAGCTCTGTTGATAAACTCAGGAGAGGATCATCTTTTAATTTTTTGAGCTTGTGCTCACTCCTGTCGTGAGTTTAAGCTCTTCCAACACACACAAGAGACATCTCTGAGAAGACACTGAAACCAGACAAAGTTCTCAGAACTGCAGGAGCTGTGGCTCTGAGAAGCCTGCCAAGTATCAGGAGAGCCACCACGATACTCTGAGAGGCACTGCAGGCTTTCTCTGAAGCCAGTAAGTAGCAATGTTTCATGACTTTATTTAGATGTATCTATGAAACATTTGTGCCAAAGAGGATCCACGCAGCTTTCCATAATTTTCAGGGAATTTTGGGGCCGCCTCTAGAGGATACATGGGAGAAATACTGAAGGCAGCAATTGTTTGGCTATGAAAGGACTTTCTGGCTTAGTAGTAACCAGATTTTTTAATGAGAAGCTTTCCCCCTTCCTTTTAATTTTCTTTTTAGTATAGGACTGAGAATTTTGCGCCAGGCACATGCAAACTTGCCAGCAACGAACAACAAAAAGAGCAATAACATGTGAGAGGGCACGTAGCTGTTGGTCTTAGCTCCTTCCATATTTACTCAAAGCCCATGGCTGTCGCTCCCCAGGCTGCTGGCACTGCTCTGCAGTGAAATGAATAATTCACCAAATGTGCAGTCTGGTTCCTAATCTGAGAGGTGGTAGCTGGCGATATGTTACTGGGGTAGCTGTGTTGTGGCAGCGCTGCTAAATATTACAGATGGCACTCCATCAATGAAGCTGCAGCTCCACATCAAAAATTAATATCCTTCTCCTAAGCTGTCAAGATCCATACATGCATGCGCTGGCACAGTGATTTAATACAATAGCTAGTTTCACTAAGTGTATTTAGGGGATGATCCAAAGACCACTTGAATCAGTGTAAGCCCCCCCCCTCACATGGACACGAATCATCTCTGCTAGCACTTGCAAGTGGCCGTTGGCTCAAGAGTTTATGACCAGCAGTAAGAGGAAGGTCGTCTATAAATCTCGGTAGCAGGGTACAACGCTCAGTTAATGCAGTTTAAATCAGAATGTCTCATGTAAGGCCCAGGGGCTCCTCGGTGATTAAGATACTATTTCTATTAGACATGAAACGCTGTTCTGCTTAAAAGATTTTACCTGAGCTGCGCTCTGAAGAACAGTCCAGGTGACAAACTTGTGTTTCACTCGGTGTAAGTAGGCTCTGCGTTATTAGCCATCCTCTTGCCATTACTGTTCAAGGCAAATGTGCCAACCCACCCTGCCTGCCCCTTTGCAGAAGTGTTGCATAGGGTGGCAGCAAAACGAAGTTGATTCCCTGTCTTCTGAAGTTAACAGTGTCTTTCATATAGACCTTCCTTGGTTGTGATCAAACCCCTCATGAACATCTCTATGCCTCTCACTGCAGTGGCCAGCTCGGGATCAAAGAGGGTCTATCGTGCCTGGGAATGCTTCAACCCACTTTGGTCCAGGTTTTGCATCATCTGCACAGCTTCCAGGGTCTGGTTTTTCCCGGGAACGGAGGAGTATTTCCAACACCGCCAGCTAACAATTCTCTGTGGAGTGCCTCAAATAGAGGCAATGGACCCTCCACTGCTGTGCGCTTGGATGAGGGAATTAAATGAGTAAGAAATAAGCCATCAGCTGACCTGAGAGAACTGAGCTTGTAGATTTTTCCCTTGCCTTGGATCTATTGCGAATCCTTGGATTGAGTGTTGATGGACTGGCAGGAGGAAAGGGGGAAGGGGGAAAGGAAGACAGGGTTTGATTCCGCTAAGAGAAGCGAGCTCATGCCATCTTGAGCCGTATAAATGGAGAGAGAAAAGGTGAAGGGTCTGCTCAAGCCCTTAGAGTGATTCAACCGGACAATTCAGGTGCATAAGGACTACTCTGGGCTGTCCTGGAGGATGCTCTGCATTACCTGAGTTGGAGCAGCATCCTGTGGATTGTAAACATGCTTCTTATTCAAGGTCCACACTTTCCCTTATTGCTCTCACCACTGGTCTGTGCCATGCTCCTGGTGCTGGAAGTACTTGCTGGAGAGTCACCCACAGCAGCTCTGCTCACTGTGTGCCCTGGTTTGGGGCAAGAGCAGCCCCTGGTCTCCGTGGGTGAAACGATAGCTCTGTTTTGCACAGAAAGCTCAGTCAACATGTGCGTTTTCCAAATGCACAGGGCATGGAGACGAGAAACATTTGGTTCATCTCTCTAGAAAAGCAACTGGTGCAGACTTTCTCTCTAAATGAGGTTTCATAACACTAATGGCTAGTGGGCTCCAGAGATATTTTTTTTTCGGGATGATTGCTGAATAGAGAGGAAACTGTGGGGAGGTGGACCTTTGATCGATATTTCCAAAGAAAATGCAGTGCTGGAATCAAAACATTTCAAGCAAACACTTTCACTGCAGCTCGTCAAATTCTCATCACACAGTTCTCAAAGGTTACCCTGTCTGCTCAGTGATTAACAGCTCCTCTCTGTAATTGCCTTGGGTGGAGACTGTCTGAGTTTAAAATGCTCCTACTGTGGGAATTTTTGCTTTAGTACTTTCCCTGATTTATGAATGGAGATGGGTATGAAAAGAAGTCCAAACCTGCTCTCTCAGACTGCAGCTGCCTCGCAGGGGTGGCTGTGCGGCAGGGGCTCATCCCAGCCCCCGCCAGCCCTGCCCTGGGCATAGCAAGAGGCTGCTGCGTCCTTGTCCTCAGAGTCTCCTCTTGCTCTGTGTCAGACAGATCACTGCTCCCAGCGACAGAGACGCAGCTTGCGGTGAGGACCCGGGAAGCTGCCAGGGAGATGGCTGTGTTTGCCTCAGCATACTTGCCCGTAACAAGAGCCATAGCTTGTCTACCTTTCACTGGGAATGATGAGCTGTTTCAAAGAGCTATATGTGACAGACAGTCCTTGCCCATCCTCGCTGCATCCGCCAGCACTGACTTCGCTCCAGCTGGAGGAAGCATTCATTTTTGTTGGGGAGGCAGACAGTGGCAGCTTTTCAGACAGGGCTTGCACCAAGCATTTCACTGGTTGGTATATTAAACCAGTGTCCCTCTGCTTTCAAGTGCATGCTCTTGCTTTCTGCACTTTTGCACGTCCTGGGTCACAAGAAGTCTCCCCAGCCTTGTATGAATTCCTGGGAACTGCAGTTTCTCCGGGTTTCTTTGGGGCAAGGCAGCCAACACACGCCAGGGCTACACACCCCAGGAGGGCTTTGGAGGTACAAGGCAATCTTATGAATGACCAGTGTCTCAGTATCTTTTGGAAGCATAGCTTGAGATTTCCACTTAAAGACACTTCTGACTGCCTGGGATAATGTGATCTTGAACAGAAAGAAGAGAAGATTATATCTTCCAGGGGAACTTATGGAAGAATTCAGTTTAGCCAGGGTTGTGAATGCTTGGGCTGGCAGGAGTACCAGAGTACTCATGTACCAGCACTCTCATCAGTGTTGAGCTTCATCCAGGGTGAGAGAAGCAAATTGGTCCGTGGCCGTGAGGGCAGTTAAATTAGTTGAACTGTATTTTGAGGTTGCATTGAAGCGTCTATCATGGCTGGAGGTGTGTTGGGAGCGCAGGGTCCTCCTTGCAGGGCCGAGACAGGGCATGTTTTTCTGTCCCTGGGATGGAGAAGGGAGGCTGCAAAGAATGGAAAGTTGTTGAGTGAAGGTGTTGTAATTTCAAATCACGGTTCTGGAGCCTAAATTTGATTATCATAGTAAGACAGAGCAGGCAGCAATTTTTTACGCAGGTTTGTTTTCTGCAAGCTGCAATAACATTCTCGATGCTTTTTTCTTTAGAATGATTGGAGACGCAGTCTTCTCTTGTGCTGGGATTTTACCCTAATAACTTCACCAAGTTTTCAGCATTACTCATGATTACTTTCGGTTAGGTAAAAGGAGAGTTGGCTTCAGCACTACCAACACATTTCCATTAAGCAGCCTTACGTCTCCAGTCAATTCATAATGGAAAGTAATGTCATTATGCACATTTTATAGATGGAGAAAGTGAGTCACATTTTGGTGAAAATCTTGTCAAAGATCATTTGGCAGAGGTGGAAATAGTCCAGTGGTCTAGCTACAACACTGCAACAGTTAATATGTATTATTAATACGTTAATAAAGATCAAGAATATCAAAATGATAGACTAGCGTGAAGTAGTATTTCTGTACTGAAATTCAAGGAGCCATAGCACTTAAAATCAGTCAAAGGGCAGCTTTATTCCTACAGTAACTGGAACAGACATAAAATTACAAACAGATTTTTAGAAACATTGTCCGGGGGTAGCTGCATGCTGTGATGATTGATGGGTTGAATTCTTAATACTCCCTTTGGGTTTACTATAAGCTGCTCACACTTATTAGAGATCTACTATATTTAATTTTGTTAGCAAGTTAATTGTATTTTCCCTAAGAGCTCCAGCCGCCTGCTGTGTATTACTGTGTCTTTGCCAATGAATTGCTCCACTTATTGGCTAAGAACTGACTGTAAGAATTTTCTTTATAAATGCAGTCTCCTTAAATGTTTCTGATAACATGGTCTGCATAACTATTCTTCTGGCTTCTCTTTCAATTTGTCTTACTCCGAGCACGGCAATATATTGATTTTCTTAAAGGTTTAGTGCCCCTTTGTCATATTTACTATCAGCATCTGAACTGTAAATATAAAAATTACTAGTTTGTGAAAGCCACTGTAATTGCTCCCAAATCTCCCTCAGTGCAAGTGAGTCTTGAAACAAAGGCTTAGAAAGATTGGCTTTCTCGAACTGCGCCGTGTAGCTCGGGAATAAGTGTGAGATTTCTTGAAATTTTTTTTAATTTTTACTTTTAGGCCTCTATTACTGTCAGCAATGCATTTTTTTGACATTTCAGAATGTCTGAGCATATTATTCACAACTTCAATATAGCATTTATACCAAGCACTCCTGGTATACAAACAAAAAACACTAGGCATGCTGCAACTAGTTTGATATGATGAAGGCATACCTACAGCGCTCCCTGGCACAGCGAAGAGTGCACAATTGCTGGGTAAGAAGCGTGTGTTGGGGTCTGGTTTGAGGTATCCAGCCTGTTGCCTTAAGTACCTTATTCAACTATGACTAATTTTTCAGTGTAGGTTTGTTTTCTTGTGCTAGTAGAAATTTTGATGCCGATTGCAGGGAGACTCACAAACTCCCTCCATGCGCTTTGCTATAATATAGCACTTTCCTTTCTTATTACTTATGCTTTCCATCATTCCCAAACAGTGCTGGGATCTTTTCTTTTGGTTATACGCTAAATTCTTTAACTCTGCACAGGCAGTCTCTGTGGTGGATTTCATTTGGCAGAGTCACTGCTGGAGAAGCAAGAGGAGCAGTAAACTGGTGCTGGCCACCCTCTATATGGAATTACTCTTCCCTTCTCTTCAAAGAAGTAGTTGTCATTTTTATGCCTATCCACAAACAATTTCTTGATCAAGTCTTTCAGTTCACATCAGAAACACACCAAGGGTGGGGTCCTGTAAACATTTACTAATTTGTACAGAAGAGCTCCAAGAGAAGAGACTGGCCACGAGTCATATCACTGTCCTGGCGGTCAGGATGCTCTGCTTCGGACATGGGAGATGGAAGTGTAAGTCCCCACACCACATCAGGGAGGTGATTTCCATGTCCAAGCCCAATTAACTAGCCTGTTGCCTACTCTTGGTATTTAGTTTATTCTCTGTTGGGAGCAACAGATTAACCCCAGGCAGGGAAAGGTCATGTCCTAATATTTTACATGGATTGTGGTTTATCTTTGACCAGACCAGTTGCTTAATCCCTTTATTCAACCCCTTCTTTCCCTTTACTCTTCTGACCGATGGAGGTCCTTTGATTTGTCCATACATGAAGTGTATTGCAAAGGCATTAAGTGAAGCTTGCTCAGATCACAGATGCAGCCATTCGATGTTGGGCTAGTTAGGGTGGGCAAAGCACTGAACTAATGTGTCTGTCCTGCTTCCGAGACCCAAGCTTGCTCAGTCTCTGCACAGCCTTGCATCGTACATGTGGTCCTGAGCATCCCGTCTCTCAGCATCAGCTCTCCCTATGCACCATGTAGTGACCCTTGGAGCTCTGCCCCATAAGGAGGATTTTGTGTGGTGGCAGTGTGGCTAGCAGTGAGGTACTGATGAGTCTTTGAAGATCCAGCCCCCACACTCAGTCCAGGGAGGTGCTGGAGCAGAGGCAAGACTCACCGGCTGGTTGTAGCAAAGAAAACTGTCTGGTTGTGTCACAGCCCTCTGGGTGCCATTTTTTGGCATGATCCTGTGATCTTCCCTCTTCCTGTCACGCCATCTTTCAGGTAAGAAGCACAGCCTCACATCCATGCCTTGCTGTCTGCACATCACCTGATGCAGACAAAACTGAGAGCAGCTCCTGCTTGCAGCATGACAAGGAAGCTTTGATCACTCAGACAAAATCTGGGCTAAAATGAAGCTCAAAGGCCCCTTCTCTCCTTGCGCAGAGGTACTGTCTTCATCAGGGCCATGGCTGTCTAGTAGTTGAGGCTGTTGTGCCTTCGGCTGCTGGTTTTGATCGCCTTATGCTGCCGTTCATCTACCGCTCGCGGGGCACATCCTGTGGCCAGCAGACTGGAACTGACAGTCTCTGGCTGCTGATGTTAATGCTGCTTCATGGATCGGCTGCTAGGAGCCTCGGTGGTGGTTGGCACAGGCAAATCCCTTCTTGGGCAATATGAAGTGCCAGCTAGACAAGGATCCTCACTGGAGCTGGGAGATCCAGTGGTCTCTCCTGCCTTCACATCCCCTGTTCGTGTAGCATCACCCTTTGCTGCCCAGGCTGCTGGAGTAGATAGCTTACTCCTTGTAGATCTGAAATGAAAACCTATAATGAATATAAATTATTCTCTGCCCATGCTGCTGGCAGTCTTTGCCTTCTAACAGCCCAAACTAAACATTTCTGAACACAGTGTGGTGGAGTGTCTGCCTGCCTTTATTGTAGGATTGAGCTATGAATGCAAGGGTCACAAATGATGGGATACCTCTTGAAGAGGCTCTGGATAGAAAATATGGGCCATGTTTATAGAGGAAATGTAGATATTTTTTTTTTTTTTTTTTAACAAGTAGCCAGCTGTGATGCTTTGTACTTGTCTCACTTATAACACATCGGGGATCAGTCCGGAGGGAGTATTTGCCTACAAGAAAAGCTGATTAACCTTTGCTGTGCCATGCTTCAGACCATTTG
Source organism: Balaeniceps rex (assembly GCA_013401315.1). NCBI lineage: Eukaryota > Metazoa > Chordata > Aves > Pelecaniformes > Balaenicipitidae > Balaeniceps > Balaeniceps rex. The sequence goes on along the minus strand of VYZW01020409.1, from coordinate 182,760 downwards.
AAAGGATCTGCAGACCTACAAGCTATTTACAAAGAAGAATAAACTTCTAAGGGAGTTTATTAAACTGAGGCCTTTTTTTTTTCCATGGTGAGAGTAACTGTCTACTTGGACAAGTCACTTTGATATTCCCCATCAGAAGAAATCTCAGGGAGACAGGGTATCATCCTCAGGACCTGCACGAGCTGTGAGGCTGAAGGTGGAAATGGCTGGGGGAAGTTTTCTGGCCTCTGCCATGCACTAGAAATGCATCTTTGTTTTACAGCTGAAGAAGCCTGAGGCAAGAGGAGTTGAAATTTGGCCTAAAGTCACGCTGGCAGCTGGACGTTTCCCCTGAGTCACAAGTCATGGAATTATTGTGTTCCTTTCAGAGATCTTTGTTTGGAAAGTTTTTTATTTAATCTTCCTTCAAGTGCCTATTAGGATATGATCCTAAAAGGTAGGCATCTATTAAGGGTGTCATCAAGGCTCCTTCTCTTCAGAGCGGTAAAAATGCAGAGCAAGTACAAATAGTAAATAAAGCCTCTTTAGATACTAATGAGGTGGTAAAATGTTAGATGACATTCAAAGTTAGTAAAAACGGAGGAATATATTGTTAGAAAACATTCATAAGGATGTTCTAAGTTAGCTGCTACCAACCAGAAGAGAGATCTTCAAACTGTGGCAACATCTTTGAAAACACTTCCAGACTCAGCAGTGCTCAAAAAGGAAAACAGCATGGGAAGGATTATTAGGCAGGAATAAATAACAAATCCGAAACTATCAGTTGGCTTTTTCTGTAGATCCGCAGTGTGTCTGCAGTTACATTGTGTGCAGTGCAGGTCCCCCATCTCAAAAAGGACAGGCAGAACTAGAGAAAGACACAGTGAAGGACATCAGAGATGACCAAAGATATGGAACAACTTCTGTATGAGGAAAAGGAAATAAATAAGACTTTTCAGCTTGGAGCAGAGATTAACAGGGAGAGAATATGATGGAGGTTTGTAAAAGCAGAAGTAGCATGGAGAAGATTTAAGGGAGCAGTTAAACATTGTTTCTTATAATGAAGAGACTAAGGGGCACTACCAAGTGCTCAAGTGGGAGGTTTTAAAGTAACAAACCAAATTTCCTTTCACAATATGCATTTTAATGCAAGGAACTTGCTGGTGTAAGACACTTTATAGAAAAGCATACAGACATTCAAAAAAATCAGGGAAGAAAATTCCTTTTAGATGTATCTTATAAATCACATGGAAAAATGTTATGCCACCTGTCTGAGGCATTTGGACTAGGATGGGATGAAGCACCTCTGGAACTGGTTATCTTTCTCCATTGATGACAGCAGGAATGCAAAGGTTCAGTTTAAGCTAGATGTGTACATTTTGGACAGCTAAAGGAAGGTGTGATAATTCTTCTCACCCTTTCTGGCAAGTTCTCCATGGAACTGACTTGCACAAGACTTGTAGGATGATGAATTCTTTCAGGTACAAGGTGATGAGCCCAACTTGTGATCAAGTCAGCAAAAAGCCAACTTCGCCCGCTCAATGCTGGCAAAGCATAGGGACAGCAGTCGGTGTCCTGAAAAGAAGCAGACCCAGAAGGGAGTGGAGCAAGACGGGGTGGCTCAGAGTGAAGAAGGGGCAGGAGGAGAGACGGTCCAGACCTTTGGTGCACAACTCGCAAGACCTCAGCACACAACTGGCATCAATCATTGCTTATGCTGAAAGGGAACTGTAAGTGGTGAAAGCGAACTATAAGTGCTGAAAGCCGTGAGTATTCCCTCAGCTGCGATAATAATTCTGCATATTACAGATTCGACTGGGTTTATTTTGATGTTTTTGTTATCTCTTAAGTTGTATTTTGAGGCTACTTTCCAAAGTCGTTGCCTGTATGGGTGGCTTTTTTTTTTTTTAAACACAGTCATGATATGTCTTTGTCTGTAGCATAGCATTTTGCCTCTGTTTTTCCTTCTGTATCTCACCGAGCAATGCTGTCGCGGAGCGAATGCTCTCTCAGGTGAACAGGACGGTACATGCACTAAGCAGCGGGCTGCAATTCTGTTAAGGAGATTGAGGTTTGCTCCAAGAAAGCAAAACCTTTGTTAGTGTTTCATTGCCAAGTGTGCCATGGCAAGGCAACCAAAGAACGAGGAGGAATGATGGGCAAGTTTCTTATCCCACATTTTCCCATGCGGTTAGTGATTATCAGTGATTTATTTTGCGAGGTCCACTCAGACACCCGGTGGGCCTGATTTGGAGGTGCCTTGAGCTCTGCAAGCTACAACTGAAGCCACTAGGAGCTGTGCTTTGAACATATAAAGTGCTAAAACACAGTTAAATATCTGGAAAATTGTTGCCTTTGTTTCTGCACCTACTTCCCTGCGTGTAAAATGAGGGCAGCGAGGCCTTTTGATGTTAGCAGTGTGTTGTGAAGATGAAGTCAAAAAAGTGACTTTTGCACTTTGTTTGCAAAACTCCCAGTTTCTCCTGTGATGAGTGTCCCAGAAAAGTCCCACAGGGAATTATTCCTGTTCTATTCAGTGCTGAGGTTTGGTGCTGTGCAGAAAATAGGGGCTCAGCTCTCACACAGACTAATGAGTGTGGAAAAATAGTGACTTGGTGTCTTGTCCCCACTGTGTCAGCACCTCCAGGAGGTAAGAGACTTGCAGGAAAAATAATGTCATGGAATATGGACTTGAATGCAGGGGGATAAGTAGAAGTTAGCTTTGAGGTTGTGCTACTTACTAAGTCCTAGAGATGTGAGAGGGGATGTGTGTGGTTGGACCAAGACTGGTGTTGGCTCTGTGTCCAAGTCAAGGGGTAAGGAGAGGATGAGGAGGAAGAGCCATCCTTTGAACTAGGAATAAATAATAAAGCTTTTGGAAGAGGAGAAGCTGTACAGGGAAGGGGGGGGAGGGGCATGCCAGAGCCATTTCACAACAGCCAGTTTGGGGCATGATTTTAACAGGTGGTTAAAACCCACCCAGCGTAGCCCTGATGGCACAGACGACCTTTAGTCTGGCATTTCTGAACATTTTAGTGCTTGACTTTGTAACCTTAACATTAATGGGCTCTGTTCTCAGTGTAATAAATTGAGAGGTAGCAATAGAAGTTTCAGATACACATGACATCTCCTTGAAACGGAAACATTTGATTTATACCACAATCAAATAGCTAGCAGAGAGGTAATTTATTATAAACAAAGGAAAATGACTGGAAGGCCTTATTCCTCACATCAAATACTAGGAAATGGTTATTACTGCTCTAAATTTCAATAGTATAATAGTCACAGCCCTGGGATTAGCCAATTTATTTCTTTTAGAGATTATGCTAGCAAATGTGTCAGTTCCATGCTACGCTTCAAACAGAAACCCAGCACCACCCTGGTTTTGACAGGGAAAGATTTCCTGCCCTGCAGCATATTCTGCCAAATACCATTGGGCTATCGTATAAAAAAAAATTAAAATAAATTAAAAAGCCCTTCTTCTATAGAGCCAGTGTTCTGTGGCACTCTTTCAAGTAGATCTCAGTGCCACCCCAAGTACCATTTTTGTCACTGAAAACCGATGCTGCCAGCAGTGTTTGATATGAATTGAGCATTTCTTCTTTTTGAATAAAGAAAAATACTGAGTTCTCATAAAGATAAAGATTCAAATAGTGCAAGAGGGAGCAGCAGAAAATTAATCACCACCAGACACTGAAAATGTTGTTCATGGCAAGTTGCAGTACTTCGGAAAAGAGAAAAAAGTACTACGACTTAAAAAGAACATATTTAGCTGAAGACATTAACAGCTGGCTCTGTTCCTGATGAAAGACTTAATAATTTATGTGCTGAATAGCAAATAGTTTTGATGTTATCTGGGTCAGTATTTCAATATGAGAGCTTGTTCTGGCTGCAGAATATGTTGGTCTGTGCTGATATGTGACAAGCCCCCTTAGATACACAAGCCAAACTCTAATCATGTAAACACCAAAGACCATATTTAAATTACTTCAATGCAATATGTGGGATTGTTAAAGAAAGAACCATATTGCCATTTTCCTTCTGGCCCTATAGGTCACATTCAATTATATCTTGCATAATAAAACTGAAGTAACTAGAATTGGAATGGGGTATTGTGATAAAGAGGGAGAAAGGAAATTATTTTCTAACAACACAGCATCTAGGACTGATTCCCTGGTGCTCTGGGGTTGGATGGACTCTCTGTTGTGGGAGTCTTTTTAGGTACAGAGTGCCTACAGGTAGAGCTGATTGTCTAACCCAGGAGGAACACTTGGCTGCAATGACCTCTTGAGATGCTGTTTCAGGTGCAGCTTTCAATGGTTTTATGATCCCTGGGGCTCTTGAAGATGGGAGTAATCCTCTGGCACACCAGTATCTGGAGACGCACACCCGGTCCAGGTCTCTGGAAGAGACATCCCTGCTTGTGCTTAGTGGTAACAGGCAACGTACCTAATTTTCTACCGGATTTTAAACAGATGTGTGGCATTTGACAAACGTGGGATAAAAGGCTTTATTATAAATATCAGACTAAAAAGATTGCCCAGTGCTTGTTAGCAATCTGGAAAGCTCTTTAAGTACAATGTCAATGAGAAGGGGAGAATGAGATGTGTACACTGGGATCCTACCTCTAATGGCTGAAGAACTAAAATGAAACAAGCAGCAGGCTAGGTGATCTTGAAGGAGGACATGTGGTGATACATGTGAATTTTGAAGTGCTTATGGGAGCAGGAAAAAATACTAGCAGAAAAGTTTGGGTAGCAGCAGGTCTCTCTATGAGCACAGAAATAAATCTCCAAATAGCAGTGCTCAAGCAGAAAGTTAGGTGGCAGCCATAAAACATGCAGTGCCATCTGGGAACAACCTGGATTTAATTAGAAACCTGTTTGCAAAAGAGATCTGCTGTCCCTCCCAAGCTTTCTCCTTGGACATAGTGATGGATGTCCAAGTAGCAGAGCCAGGTTAGGCATTGGAAAACAGAGCACTTAACAGCTCTGCCTTCGGTACAAAGTAATGGCTGAAAAATTGTACCAGCAGAGGGAGCGGGACACCAGATTTCTTCTTCCTACATATGTATCTAACCCAAGGAGATTCCAGAGAGAAACCAGATGTTAAAAACCAGGCTTCACCCACTGATCCTTTAGAGAAAGCGTTAGTTGGTGTAAGTTTTCTTCCATGGCTATGAAGTAGCTCCAAAGGCAGAAAAATAAAGTCTCCAAATATGCACTGCAGCAAATATTACGGAAAAAGCTCACAATGTTTTCAGGGTACTGGCCAGACCCTTCCAGTTTTGTTTTTAATGTCCTGCTATGAGAGATCCCAGATTTGAGGCATATGACAGAAACAGGACTGAATACTCTGGGTAATGGGGCTGCAATATGCGATAAGCCCTGGATAAGGAGGCTGGGTCAAGTTCATTGCATTTGTTGGGGGAAGATGGCTGGGCTCCTTTGGCAGGCTCTTTGGGTGTGATGCAGTGCTGCTGCAGGGACTACATATGCAGCATCAGCAGCAGATCACAAGTTCTACGCGTTCACTTGTGGGGCAGAAAAGAGTTCATAGTGCTGGGCTACAAATGTGGCAGGTATGAGCCCAAAGAGGAGGGTGAGTGGAGCTCCAGCCAGATCCGTCACATGACAAAGGAGCTAAAACATGACAAACCCGACTGGAGGAAATCCAGGGAATCTGAATTCATGAGGTCCTTCTGGAGCGGGGTCAGGGATGTCAACGCTGCTTGGCAATATGACAAAGTCAGCATGCTGAGGCTGGGCAGCAAAGACCAATTGCAATCTGCTCAACTTAGCCCAGCACGGTAAACAGATGGAAAGAAAAGGATAAAAATCAACTTCACCTTCACAGACAGTTCACGCCATAAAAACCTCATTCTCAAAAGCAAAAAGGCTCAGATTGCAGTTGTACTCCTCCAAAGGGTGATGACCCAGTCTCCTGAGGCTAGCAGGGAAAGCAGAGCACAGCTAAAGGTACCGTCCCAAGCCTGGGAGGCCTTGCTTTCTCCACGTAATTTATCCTTCTGACTGGCCAGCATGTTTTCAAGGGACATATGCACACACACGCACGCACGCACACTTACTCAGCTAATCTGAGGGCTTGCCGTTGGCCTCTGTTGAGTTGTGCTGCCCTATACCCTTCCAGGTGCAATTCAGATAACGCAAAGCATGCAGTCAGCAAATCTGTCAGCCTTGGGACAATGCAACAGCCTGCTCTTCTGCCTCCTGGAAGTATACATGACTCAGGACAAAACATCCCTGCCTTTAGAAGCATCAGGATGACTTTTTTTTCCAAGTCAAGTCACACAGTTATTTATTGGTGACACTGAGGGCTTGATTCGCACAAAACTTCAGAGCCATTTGGGATGCGCTATGAAACACTTCATGGCCTCCAGTTGCCAGTGCAGAAATGTACCATCTCCTTAGATCCTCTGTTATACCTGCCAGTGCTCTGCAGTTTTCTCAGATGCCCCATGGCATCTTAAATGACACCAGATGATGATGCTCTGGTCAATGAATTGAGCCCCGACTCGCATTAAGAAGTGGAGTGGACTCATATTAAGAAGCCTTCTGGAGTGAAAGTGCAACCTGTGTGATGGGAGACTGGGCACAAAGGGTCCTTGGGGTGTAGCTGTGAGTTCTTCTCTTGAGATCTGGAGAGTCCTAGGGGCACACTCATCCGTATCATCCAGCTGCTCATCCCTGAGCAGGAGTCGATCAGTAAGGCTACTCCTCTCTTTAGGCATCAGGTACAGATTCACTCTAGGACATCACAAGGAGTCTCTATCCTTCTATAGAGAATTGATCTAAAGGACATGTGAAGGCCAGGGGACAGGACTAATTTTATTGCTGGGGCTAAGTCACATTGCTTGTTTTAATCTCCATGCTTTTGGGAGTGAGTCTGGAGAGGAGATGACTTTCTCCAAAGTGATCTCCAGTGCAAGATATGACAAAAGGAAGAAGGTAGAGGAGTTCTTTCTGTTTGGTTTAACTGGCCAGAGTGTGGAGCACCCTAAAGGAATTGATTTGATGTAGGCAGGGAGAAGTGTGGGAAGGAAAAGCTGAGGACAGACTGGACAGCTGCTGCTCAGGTAATACATTATGTCTCACTGGGAGTTTTTAGGGGTTATAGAGCTGATCTGAAGACACCAAAATCTTTACAGTGATGTCAGATGACCAGGCGTCATTCTGTCAGCATCTTTTCTGTGTACGCAGAGAGCAAATCTCTGCCACCAGGAGGTAGTAGAGATTTTTGAGTTTTTCATGCCACTTTTTGTGAACTCTCATCTCCTCAAAACACCATCTGGGAAACTTCATAGGTGCAGACCTATTGAAAGAGCCAAGGCTTTATCATCCGCAAGAAAGCTGCTTTGTAAAACTGCCCAGTGTTGCAGATATTTCGCGCGTGTTAAATGGAGTGTTGCTTGTTGTGGGTCCTGCTGTGCTTCCTGCTGATGTCAAAAGCAATTGAAAAACTGGCATAGAAGATTGCAGGGCAGAGGAGATTTCTGAGATGGAATCATGAGCTCAGTATTTTCCCAACAGCCAGCCATCCAGACACTTCCATGTCAGTGCATCAGCATGTTCACTTTCCAATGATACCAGCCTCCAAATCCAGGGACAGGGAGAAGTACACAAAATCTTACCAGACACTCAAGAAATCAGTGTGGGTCCCATCACAGCCGATTCCTGAGCCACAGTGTAAAACTCCAGTTCCTCCTTGCCTCCCGAATGCTGAAGATTGTTCAGAGATCAAATCCTGGTTTGAATGGGAAGGGCAGGTGTTAGCAGGAAAGTGGTTCCTTGGAAATACCATCATAGATTTATTCCAAAAAGCACCTTGTTTTCTCCACAAATAACGATTTCCTTTCCCTATCCCTACCACTGCAGTCAGACTGGAATCTGAAAGTCCAGCCAGACTTTGTCCACCCCAATTCTCACTGCTCCCAGGAAAGATCTTCTGCTGGTCTACATGGTCACAGATCAACTGAAAACAGCACAAGAACCTAGTTGTGGCCGTTCATCATTCTCAGACCTTGCTGAGGAAGTGGGAGTTGAAAAAGTAGAGTGATGGGTATAAACCAGTCCATCAGCTGCTGTAAATGAGCTTAACTCTAGCCATCAAAGAAGGAAGGCAAAAGGCACGGTCAGTACTTTGCAAAAACAGGGCTCAGCCCATCTTAAGCAATGGAGAACACAGTAGCATTGTGCTATTTGCATTTGTATGGAATTTTGTAAGCATTATTTTTTTTTTTTTTTGCCATTGAGAATGAGCAGAGGTGCCTTGGATGACCCTTAGGGAGCAAACACCTGCAACAACCAGTTGCAATTTGGACTGAGTGTCCTCTTTGTCTCCCTTCTCTTTGAAACAGGCATCAATAAATTGGCAGTGCTACTGCTAAATAAATGTTTCCAGGAAATGTTTGAGAGCATGGGCTCAGAGGAATAGCTACCTCCCTTCGCTATTTGGAAACAAAAATGATGAGTGCCCTGAAAGCTCCTTTTTTGCTAGCTTTAGTTAGAATAAATGTACAGAGCTGGGGGCTTGCATTTTTATAAATCTTGGGGGCAAATGCTAACTACCCCTCTGTCTCCTAGTACCCCAAGTGGATCAGAGCATGGACATTTTCATACAAATTGCTTTGTAGCATGGGGACTGCTTAAAGCTGCACTGCTGTCTGGACTACAGGTGCACAGTAACAAAAAATGTGGATAAGCCATTTCTTCAGGCAGTGCCCGTGGAATGGGTGTGTTCAGCCCTGGCCACGTCTCCTCTTTCCCCCTGTCCTGCTGCAGGCTCGGAGCGCGGCTGAGCTCTAAGGGCTGGGTGTTGGCTGTTCCCCTTCCAGGAGTGAAAAGCATAGCCTGGTTTGGGATTGGGAAGGCATTTTTTTCTAGCTCATATTGTCACTGTTCCAGTCCCCACATGGACACATCTCACTTGCTGGCCTCCTCCTTTTGCAAAATTTCTCTTTCTTTCTGTTCTTTTCTTTCCTGCTCATTCTCATTTCTCTTCCCTGTTCTTCAACTTCCTTTTGTTATTTTTCTGGCAGCTTTCTCCTCCATCCTTAATACCATCTTTGTGTCTTAGTTTCACAAAGAATTGATTGTTTCTTGTTCTGCCTCCCTTCAATGAAATCAGCTGGCATTAAAAAAGCTGCCTAGCTCATTGCCAAATCAAAACCTTTTAATATCTGGTGATGCTCTGAAATATTTTGGAACTGGACTTCAAATTTTATTCCAAGCTGGAATCTCCCCAGTTTTTAACAGAGGGGAAAAGCTCTTAAAACTGAGCTGCCAGCTTCAGGCATCTTTACGCTAAATGGTCTCATATTGTCAATGAGTCCTTTTTGACCTTGATGTCAACGGAGAGACTAGTCCATCCTTCATCCCTGGTGTGTGTGAGGCAGAGTGAGCAGGAACTGGCTACGCTCCAGTAACTTTCATGGGTACCACTTAAGAGGACAATTAGAGGAATTTTAAATGCTACAGACTTTCTTTTCCCTATCTGTGAGTCCAGCTTCTTCATGTTTCTGCTAGTTTTACACCAGCATGACTTGTCTGAGAGGAGAACTGGGCCCATAACATGCAAAATAATTTTCTCCAAATGACATGAGAGAAGTACTATTTGCCATGCCTTTTTAAGTTGCAGTCCAAGCCAAAGTGACACACTCTTGTTAAAAAAACCAATAGTATATTGGAATGAAAACAGTTAATTTGGAATGATCAACTTGTAATCGATTTTCCACTTAAAAGAGTCACTTGGCATTAAACATTCTTCGCTGTGGCAGGGTTTTTTTTCTTTTTTCACATGTTCACAGGCTCATAGGTAAGCTGCATTCAGAAAGAAATGGGCGCTGACAGACCAAAGCTGCCTGTGTTTTTTATAGCTCGCTCCTGATAACAGCTTAGGTCAGATCCTCCTCAAAGAGATGAGACGGCAGGATTGGCAGTAACCTCTGTTCGTGGACAGCAATTGTCCCTTTCTCTCACCTCAGGTGGACTGGGGAGGTATGAGGAGGATGAAGTAGTGAAGGAGCAGGACAGGGAACTGGCATGGGAAACAGGCGAACTGGGTTGTAATCCTCTAAGCCTGTGCTTGATCTGCTTTAGGATCTCAGGCGATCACTTCAACTCTAAGCATTTTTGCTACCCTTCTTGCCCCGTGTCTTTCCATAAACCCTTTGGGCTGTTTGTCCAACGTGGGGACCTACTGAGCTTTGATCACCGTTGGGCTTTAGGGTATCTTGCAACATAAATAAGGAACTGAAAAGGAGGAAATTATGCCTCTTGTCTCATGGAGAAAGAACCAGAGCCGATGTGGTTAGAAAACAGGCAGGTGAGGAAAGGTCTGCTTCTTCAGGCTCTACTCATGTGAGGATACTCGGTGTTTCGTGACAGCACCATCCAGTGGGATTTGAAAGGCAGCTGTGAAAGACACCCAGACTCTTGTTCCTTTCTATCTGAGGCTGTCTGGGAAAGCTGTGAGCAGCAAAAAAGACACTGGGACTGTCTGTCTGCAGAATCAGCAAGATGATCAGGAGACATTTACATTGTTCTCTCACTCAAGAGGTTATTTTTGCAAACATATGGCCCGGAGTTAAATATGTTGTTTTGAAAAACTGTGGCCAAATTCTGTGGCCATTAATGGTGTAAGTCTCTTTCTTTCTCTAGAGAAAGATACCCATTTATAGAGTCTGAGGGAAATTCAACCGGTACAACAAGCTCCAGGTTGAATTGCTGCTTTTAAAGCTCTTTTCTGATCAACCCTTAGATTTTAGTCACAGAGTGGTAAATATACAAATCTCTCTGCAAAATCACTTTAGCATATTTATGCAACTAGCGACTTTGATGGGCCTGTTAACTTGAAAAGATGAAACAAGTAAGTCCCCATGTGCCCCTAATCATGTAAGTGTCTTTTTCTTGGTAATAAATGGTACTTCATACATCTTACTCAGCTAGGCTTCCTCTGTACTCCTTTAACCATAACTTGCAAAAAGCCCAATTGCAGAAAAAGCAATCTGCTTGATTTTTCTTAAAAGAATAATTGTCAGCATAGTAAGAATTCAGAAACAATACGAAGCTGCAATTCATTATAACCTTTCAAATAGACAAAGGGTACCACTGTACATCTATTGCATAGAGTGATGTTGGAAGGGAACCATAGTCAGGAGCAATTTCAAGAATGGCTTTGCTTATATTATCATCTAGTGATGTTTAAACATGCACAGCATGTCCTTGAAAGCCTAGGGATAAAAGGAAGAGAGGAGATGAAAAATTAAGCCAGAACTAAGGGTTTTGGAAAGAATTTGAAGCTTAGAGTTGTTTCTGGGCATATTAGTTTAACCTTCAGATGAACCAGTCATTTATTTCCTTCTCTGCAAAGTAACACTTTTAAGTCCCAAAATTTGACTTTGAAGCTGCGATCAATGCTGGTAATGTTCTCATAACACCAACTCCCACTGGAAGTGAAATTGGGAAGGGGGGGACTTGTGGTTTATTCAGAGATTCCACACAGCACACCAGGCAAGTGATTTTTGCATCAACTGTGCTTCCCTAACTAGGACAGAGAATTTTAGTCTTGCAGAAGGGGTTAGAGCCTTACCAGCTCCTACCGACCTGGCACCTCTCAAAGCCAACTAATACATGGTCTGTCTCTCAGTCGCTTCTGTCCCATGGTCTGTGAAATCCTGGAGGGATGCGGGCTGCTTAGAATACTCCACATATCAGAAGTAAAAAGAAAATGTCTGTTGTCAGTTGGTGTAAATTCACCATGCAGGAGTCTGTGCTTCTGTTGGACAAATACAAAAAAATCTATACGTTGAAAAACATTAAAAATCACTAGTCTTGTTTCATAGCCAGCCTAAAAGGGGGTGAAGAAGCTGTGAAATGAGCTATGCCTTGAATTCCTGAGTTATAGGTGGTTGATTTATCACTGATTTGTAACTGCCTACCTATTGTATTACCTAGCAGCGTGGTGGGAGACAAGAAATCAGGATCAAAAGAGTATTGAATATCTTAAGTGTGTTTATTATATCTGCATTCATACACCAGAAAATGTTGATCTTCAAAGCACTGTACGAATGCTAACCAGCTAATGACTCCCCATGCAAAGCCACAGCAACGGCTATTTTTAATACATCTATTATTTGTTTGTGCTCATAAAAGGCTGTTTTATGCCATCAGCTTATTTAGGCAAGCACGGAAGGGAGAACAGAGGAGGAAGCAAGGAATATGAAATGGCTTGACCAGGTTCCCCATGCACCAGTTAATGGAAACGGCCGGACAGAAAAAGAGTAGGTGAAGGTAAGGTATAAAAGAGCCACAAAACAATGAAAAGGCTGGAAAAAAGTGAATAGATTACTAGATAGAAATACATCTTGGAGGAAAAAAGGGCAATGATTTCAGTCTAGCAGAGAAGCATAACAAGGACCAGTAGCAGGAAAAGTCAAGTAATTCAAAGCCTGATTTTTACCAATGAGTTACAAAGCCAGATGGTGAATTTCTCACCTCTTTTTTCAAATGCAGGCAAAGATTTAGAGGACATCCTATGCACAGATCTTAGTTGGAGCAGGTGTACAACCTGCCTGGGTGGCAGGGGGCAGATATCCCTTCTTCTCCTCTGAACTTTCCTGGAGCGTGGGACAACACAAGCTGCCACTGCTGAGGCAGCATGGTGTGCCTCCGAGTGCCACATAGAGAGCCACGGGCTCCTCTGGTGGGACATGGGCAGTACGCAGTGGTGAAACCTTCCCTCCTCAGAGTCCTCTGGGGCCAAATTTGGCCTCTCTTCTGTCTCTGACATCTGTGGGCAGCCCCTGGGAGGACAGATCTGAGGATCTGGACCTACAGGCCTGTGGTTCGCAGGTACCATTTCAGGACATCTTCCTCACTGATGTCAAGCCCTGAGGTACCAGCATGCGGGGAAGCGCTGACCGTCCTGCAAGCTGGAGTAACCCCCCTCAACTCCACAGACAACTGTGTCCCTTGGGCAGTCACCAGCCTGGGGAGGATTTGGAGGGCTTGGCAGGAACAGGGTGACACCAAGGTTTCTTTACACGGACCAAAGCCGCCTGAGGGCAGGCCCGCTGCTTTGAGGAGAGACCCCCTCATCCTGCCGGGGGCACCGAGGCGGCCCTCACACCCCTTTCCCGCCGCAGCTGTAGCCCAGAGGGGCCAGCCCGCCGTCCCCACCTCCTCCTGCCTCCCCACCCCTGCCTTTTAATAACGACAGCAGTACCCCCCCCCCCCCCCCC
>VYZW01020409.1:130681-168886 GCA_013401315.1 Balaeniceps rex | reverse complement strand
CCCCAGCCCACCTCCGCGCGGGAGGGTTTCCTCACCGCGGTGCTCTGCACCGGGAAAGTTTCGGTCCCGGTGGGTCCCCCCGGGCGGCCGCTTCAGCGTGAAGCTCCTGGATTATTCATCTTTCTCACAAAACTAATTATATTATTCCAGAAAAGTGGGGAGTTACCGAGGGGTTTTAATATGAGACACGAGGTTTAGGGGTTTGGTGTTGGTTTGGGTTTTGGTTTGTTTGTTTTTGTTTTTTTTTTTTCCTGAAAAGAAGCAGCTGAAATTAAAGCAGTTGGTCCTTGCAGAAATTCACTATTTTTGCTTTTGAAGTTTTTAATTAGGAGCAGCGGGTTTCTAGCAGCTGGGAGAACCTTAGTGGGTTTCTGTGAAATTGTGGCTGTCCCAGTGCTCTGTAGAGCTATTTAACGGGGAAAGTTAGCCTAATGAAAGAAATGATTCATTTTTGCCACCGAGGAAATGGATGCATTAGGGTTTTATTGTCTGATAGTTGCTTTGCAGTTTGCAAAACCTACGACATGTCACAGCTTAAAAAACAAAAGGGGAATGGAGGCAAAGTGTGTGGGGGGGAAGGACAGGCAAAAAAACCCCAGCTTAGTGAGGTGAGCACTGAGGAGCAGACTTTCTTCTGTGTATTTAAACTCCCCTTGGAATCAGAGGAGGTGGACTGCTTTCCAGAACAGGCTGTGCAGTACTGTTCAGCTCTAATAAAACAATAAACCCAAACAGAATTAATAAACTGCTAATACTAGACAAGCATGTCTGTGGGCTTTTTATGACAGAGGAAAGCCATGCATTGAAACCACTTAAAAAAAAAAAAATTCCTTTGTGTAATGGTCAGCTGGAAAAGCAAAGTCAAACCCAATGGTTTTATTCAGCTGTTATTCTTAGCATGCTAACAGCATGGCTGGTGTTACGATCATTTGGTGAGGCCAGTTGGTTTTTCTGTAGTCAGAGGAGTTGGGAAGAAGTGCAGAGCAATCTGGAGGAACGGCTGCGTGACGGTCCAGGGACTATTTAAGTCTGGGCTAGGTGGGCCCTGTGTCCCAAATTCTGCAGTGGCTCCAGAGGATCTCTACAGACTTACCAGAGAAGGATGAGGATGCTGGCTTATTACTTTGTCGCAAGTTTGCTTCAGTGGCAGAATGCAATTTTTCAGTCTGCAGTAACATTCCCGCTCTCTATCAAAATGCAGACCTGAATTCAGTGTTGGCAATGCAAGTGGCTCTGCATGGGTGCATCAAGGAGGCCAGGAGAGGACTGCCCGGACAAAGAAAAGCTTTCTTAGTCCAGGACCAGGTTCTGCAGATGCTGCAAACTTCATCTGCTTAAAATTAGATAAAGCATGCTGGGAGAGGCCAAGGCTTTCAAAAGTGCTGACTCTTGGGATTTTATTGCAAATCTCCTAGCCATTTGTACCTTTGTTTTAGACTGGGTGCTGAGGCAAAAAAAAAAAAAAAAGTGATTAGTATCACAGGTTTTGCTGTTTGAAGGAAATAAGCAAAATTTGTGGTCATCATGCTTAAAGAGGAAAACTGGAAGTGCCTAACCCAGAGGTATCCCAACACTCAAATGCCCTCAGGTGAATGAAAAGTATGCACCCCTTGTAAACTATGAATGCTTTTTAGAGCAGTCTCATAAGTTTTGGAACCATCATCATAATTTTTGGAGTGCTTGCAGTTGGCAAATGACTACCTTATCCTCGTGCCTGTGTGTTTTGGGTTTATGAAGTGCTTTAATGTGTTAGGATTTTCATGAAGATGTTCTGCCCCTAATTAGGGAAAAAACGGGCATCTTGAATATACAGCCTCTTGGCACTGAGGCAGCGAGAGTCAATCTTGGAGATCCTGGCTTGGAGATCTTACTCCGTTCCTGTGTCTAGGCTGAAGTATTGCCTTCAAGTGGTGTTGCTTCAAAGTGCTTTTGACAGTTCTGCTAGCTGATTATTCAGCTACAGCACGGTCAAAATATAAACACTCAAGGTGGGAAGTTTGTACAACTAATTATTAATGTACTTGATATCTCAGTTTATTTTGGTGACGGCATGATTTTGTCACTGCTATTCTAATACGGTTTTAGTGCAACTGAAAAATGCCGGTGCCTTTTGCTGGACAGCAGGCTGCTGGTGGCACGCAATGTGCTCAAAATTTCAGGTAGGTTGCATCCCTACCCTTCCCAGTGGCAGAGGAGCCGTTGTCCTGTCTTGTGCCTGAATCTGTAGCATGTGCAGTCATCTGCTTACGCTGTCACCTTGGTCCTGCCTGGGTCTGAAGGGTGCCTGAGGAAGAGGGCAGCTGAGGATGAGCTGTTGTCCCCAGGATGGCTTTGTGCTGTCTGCTTCTTGGGTATCCCTTGGGTCTGATCAGAGAGCTGGCCAGGCACCAGATGGGGACGTTATTTGGATGATGACAGCCTGCTGATGGTCACCACCTTCCTTGAGGCTCCTCTTTATCCCCAGGCTGCTGTGCCCAGCTAGGGACAGGCAGATTTCTCTTGATGAGGAAAGGTGAAGGCAGGGGGTGGGTGGCTGCTCTTCTGCTCGCTCTTGGGGGGTCCTGGAAAATGACAAAAAAAGCCCAAGGCTCTGTGAATTGTGCAGATGATTTACATCCCTCCCTTAATGGATTGGTATGTATTCCATGGTTTAACAGGAGATCATGCCTAGGTTTCTCTGTGTGAAAGCTAAAGACTGGTCACAAATAGTCTTGAAATCTAATGTCAGAGATCTGTAGTGTTCAAGAGCTGTTATTACAAAGAACTGCAGTATCTTCTTGAGACTTTTGCTTCATCTTCTATATTTGTGTGCACTAACCTACTTCAGACTTGGGAGTGTGCATATGATGATTCTTTTGTTAATTTTAAGTCAGGCACTTTTAGCATTTTGTTTATCCTTAAAAAAAAAAAGCTGTTAGAGAAGGAAAATACCTTCTCTATTTCTCTGTAAGTCATCTGATTAAGCAGAAGCATGTATTTTGGTCTGGTATGTGCATCCATGTATATTGCAATGCCTCCCCCCCCCCCTCCCATATCTTGCATAGCAAGTCACAGGAATTGGAGAAAGATATGAAGGATTTTTTTTCTCCCCCGACCTGTTCCTTAGATGAAAAGGGCTCTTCCTGATCCCAGTCATCCTGTACCTTTGGATGCATGGCTTGATCCCTCAATTCCTGCATTTAAAATGTACAGAGTATGTATGAGGTCTCTGGCTTCTGTGGGAAGGAAGAGGGGCCGTGTCTCTCTTCCAGTAAATATCTTCAAAGTCACTCCATAATTTCCCAGGGCATGGTGCTGGTGTAGAACAGAGGCTCCAGCCTTTGACCTGGGGCTGCAGATGGTGCAGTGGTGGTGTTTGTGACCCATTGGCTTCGTGTTTCAATGTGTATGTTTCCATTTGGTCTGATCCAGCTTTTCCATGTGTACAAACAGTGGGAAACCCTATTCCCTCTCCTGATCTTTGCCATAACTTCTCATTCTTCTCTTTACTTTTTGCTGGTAATACAATCATGTTTAGTGTCTCCAGTCTTAAGAGTATGTGTGGTTTTTGTTTTTCTTTCTTTCTTTTTTGACTCTTTCCAACTGCCACCCCATCTGCCTTTCATCGCAGTACTGAAAGCTTTTTTACTTTCACACTACAAAGTTCCTTTCCATCGCGTCTGTCCTGACACCTTTTCTATGCCTTCTACTGAATTAAAACTGCTCCAGCACAAGTTTCTCATCTCTAATCTTCATCAGCTTCACCAAGTCCACCTCCAAGTCAAGCAGTTTCTGCCTGTGTAATGTCTTTTTGCTGGAGCTCTTTTCACCATCCACAAAGTTTTATGTCTCATCCTGGCTCTCGGCATCACAGATCTGCATTTCTGTAATGCTGTTTTCTCAGGCCTGGACAAGAACAGCATAACTGTACTGAAAATGCAGTGGCTGCGCTTATTCTCCTAGCTCTTCACACAGGCCATTGCCTCTTCTTTTTCATCATGCTTGGAGAGCCTCTCTTAATACGTAAAGCTTACTTATACCCTTCTGGCATCTCTCATTCAGATCTGGAGGGTTTGATTCCCACCGCAGCAGGCCATGAATGCCAGTCTTCAGCAGGCACTTGCTAAACTTTTAAACATTTGTATCTTGTCCCGTGCTGCTTCGAGCTCCCCTTCTCCTCTCCTTCAGACCTGCCTTGAAACCCTGGAGTTGTGTAAGCTCCTAGAAGCAGAGGGTGATGTCTCGTGTCTGTGCAGCAGTGGAGCCCTTGGCTGTGTTCCTGGGCACAGAGTGTGACACTGGGTGACCACTCCTCTGGTGCGGCTGCATGATCAGATGTCTCTGCCATGGAGCTGGAAAGCCCTTACAGCAGTGTGTGTCCTTAGCGGTGCTTGGCACCTGGGAAGAAATGCTGAACCTGTCCTTAACGTTAGCCCAGTTGCTGAAGAGAATAAGCTTTGTGTTTTCTTACTTCCCTAGAACAGCTCAAGCAAGGTTTTGTGGTTTAATTTGGCAAGTTAAGCCTCAAGTCAGCAACGAACTTAAGCGTCTGCTTAAGTGTGAACTTGCACTAAGCCACTGGGCTTTGACAGTGTGTTTAAAGTTAAGTCCATGCTTAATTGCTTTGCTTAGTAACACTGGGATTACAGGCATGCTGAGCCAGCATCAGTGGCTTGGTGCTTCGGCTCTGAGCAGAGTAAAAGGCTGTGGAGGGGAAAATCTAACTCCGAAACATTGGAGGGAATTTTCTTCTGGTTATTGCAGCAGCTGTGCCAGCAGCTCTGCTGCAGTACGAATCACATGGCAAACCCAGATCATCTCTGTGCTTACTGAACACCATGCCCTCCTGGTGGCTTGTCCCTTCCAGCTAGAGGAACAAAGTCTCAGTCTGTTTACTGGAGGCACCCAGCTGCTTCTCCAGCAGTTCGCAGAGCCCTCGGTTTCTCTGTGCAGAGCATGCACAATGGGAGAGACTGGGAAAGGAGCAGTTGAGGAAAGGTGCTTTGAAACTTTTGGTGGATGAGGCTGATTTCATCGCGCTGTGTTTGAGGGGGTCTGGGAGGGAGGCAGTGGTGTCTGAATTGGCCTCTGTGTGACCTGAAGAAGTCTCAGGGCTGCTTCAGCTTGTACCAGTTGTGGCAGCTGCTCCTGTGCCACCTGATACTGTTTGGGTTTCAAGGACTCCAGATGCAGGCATGGGCTGGAATGAGCTTTATTTCAAAGCCGTTCCTTTCCCTACTGGACAGGGATTTTCCATAGGAGAGTTATTCCTGGCCCTTCTTTTAGGGAGGATGTGCTGCAGTGGGCACTGGACTGCAAACTGTAGATTTAACAATCTGTTTCCTCACCAGGTCTGGGAGCACGAGTGGATGTCATGGCATGGGATGCAGTCCTGTTGTAGTTGCTTCTTCCTCATGGGCTTGTCTCTCTGTTCAGGCAAAAAACAAAAAAAAAGTATGGCTGTGTTTCAGCACCGGCAGCAATAACATATGAAGTAATTTCTTTCAGCAAAACAGATTTTGTAAATACTCCTAATTTTGGCAAGACTGGGTATGTATTCTCTAGTGGAGTAGGGCCAGGCTTTGTGTGGATTTCTGTTTGTGCTGGAAGGGACAGTATGGCAGCCTTGCACTTGTGGCTGGAGTGTGGGAGCTCTCCTTTACTTGTGTTTTGGAGGATGAGGGGTCTCGTTAGCTGGCAGGAGAGGGAAATGATTCAGTCCTTGGCCTTGACAGGGGCTAATTCGATCTCTGAGTTAAATCCCTGGGAAGCTGAGCCATCAAACTGTGGTACCTGAGTATGCCATGGTGTATGGGTGTGGTTCTGAACAACTGAGGGCAGCAGGGATGAATTTAAATCAGGAGGGACACCATAGGGACCAGGGCAATGGGGAGCATACCCTTGCAAGAAGGGATTGACAGAACTTGGCTTCTGTAGGCTAGCCAAGATGGGAACATGGCTGCTGCTCCAAATACATCTTGGGAGAATGAACAGGGAAGTGCAGGAAAGAAGAGTTATTTAAACTGAAACGGCATGTTGGCACACAGACAAATGGGCATGAACAGGCCATGAATAAATTAAGGCTGGAAATTAGCAGAAGGCTGAAATTAATGGTCAAAACGTCTCTCCCAGTCTTATGTATCTAAATAAGAATTATTTCCGAAGCTTTAAAGATGCCTCATAAAGAAGTTTGCCAAGATTTTGAGAAAAATTACTCCTATTTGGCAGGGGAAATTGAGACAATAAGGCGGGGGGGAGGGATGTTAATTTGCCAGAGATTGCGCAGAACAAGCCATAATGTTTGATGGAGCGATCTCTTCCTCCGCTGGTGACTGCACAGCAGGTCTTGTGCTGAACCTGGCCTGGTGCTAAGGTTGGTAGAGGTACTTTCAATAACTTGGTAGCTTTCTACATGTGCTCTCTGCCTGCTTTTCAGTTCCTCTGCCTTCTTGTGCTCATTTGCTCCAGCCCTTCTCACAGAAAGGCTTCCTCATTGCCTGGCCTTCCAGGCGATTGCTGGGCCGTGCATCATGCTCCTGTGTGGCATGGCTCTCCAGCAGCCCGCTGCTTTGCCTCACTCGCACCGATTCACCTGAGGTGGCTTTAAGCTCACTCAACTTGCTGTTATCAAGGCAGCGTGGAGGTGCATGCTGCCTTCTTTTCTTGTTTTTCCTAAAAGAGTTGCTGCTGCATATAGCTCATCAAGAAATGACCTGGGTATAGCTGAGCTCCTGGCATTCTTTTGGAGTGCGCGGAAGACATACCCCTTATTTTTACTGTTCTTCAAGCACTCTTTCCGTTATATTGTCTTCCTCATCCACTCAGGCAGGCAGATGCATCTCTGGTCTTGGTTAAATGTGGTAAAATAATATTCCAAAGTGCCAGATGGTTCTGAGCAGACTTTCCCATGCTTGCACTCCTTTTTTTTATTAGCGGTTTTAAAAGTTTGCAATTATTTCTTCTGCACATTTGAAAATTTATGGGCTTTTGCTCGGCTACCTGCATGGGAATTCACCCATGAAAGTGAATTTGCAGCTTGCTGTTTGTTGAACAACTGGTGGCAGGAATTTTTTCACACAAACCTGCTGCTGGATGGTCACAATAATGAATAATGAAAACGCCTGCACAAAAGGTCACTGTCTCTCTGTGGCAAATGTGCAAATGGCAGGGGGGGAAGTGAAGTGCTTAACTGACTGGTTAAATTATTCACCAAAAGTAAATGGGCCAGCTCTACTTAGTGAGACTGAAAATCTTTTTTCTTGCAGTAAGGTGAAGTGGGACTCCCTGGTGGCCTGCAGTTTGGGCTGGCCCTTTGCAGAATGGCAGATTTCACTGCACAAAGATGGAATCTGTAACGTTATGCCTAGCTAATACCCAGGGTATGGCTTACACAGCGATGCCAGAGCTGTAAGTGAGAGCATCCCAGCACTTTGAGTGGCAACAGTGATTTTATTGAAAGGCATGCAGTATGTGTTCAAGTCACAGGCTCTCAGCATATCTACCACACAAAGAAGACCTTTCTGTTAATACTTTAAAAACATATTGATTCTTTCTAGACTTCACTTGCAAATACTGTTGATAAAATGGACTTGCCCTTTCCTGCATTCAGCTGGCCTGTATCAGGGGTAGCAGAGCGAGGGAGTGAGAAAGGTGTCTCTGATGTCCTTTTGTAGAGGCGAGGAAGGAGGAGCTGATTTGCTCCTGTTCTGGTTTCCTTATGAGCTAAGGCAAGGGAGCAGGATTCAGGTCTAGGGTAGAAGATGATGTTTCCTGCTGTTTCTGGCAATCTTAAAGCTGCTCCTTGTCTCAGAGCTGTCCAGGCTATTTTGTCTGATGCAAGAAGAGCTCCCATGCCTGTTTTGATTCTCATTTAAGTTTCCAATTACATTTGGGGTGGGGCGGGGGGGGGGCAGGAAGGGAGAGGCAAGCACCAGCATGGCAGTTCATGGGTCAATACGACTTCACCAAAACGGTTCCACCAAATCCACTACTAGACCAGTCATAGACCTGGTAGTGATCTCTTCATCCAGAATGAGAAAGAAATTGTAGCTTGAGGCCAACCCGGCGACTCTTCCAGTTATATTCCTTCCTGTTTCGGGCATTTTGTGCTTGCGTTATGACTGGGAAGTGGCTGTTTATGGCACTGAAGCAGTATTGCTTGAGCAATTGCCTGCTGAAGCAATATACAGTACAGCTATCTCTCTTCCTGCAGAGGCTTAGTCTTCTGGGGGATATTTTTGATGAGGGCTAGCACACACCTTTATTATTAATGGGGTAGTTGGAGATGCTGTGCACTTCACTAAAAAAATAGTTTCCTATTGGGGACTGATTTTTTTCATATGATTCATAGGAACACAACTGTGCAGGTCCATTCCAGCTAATGGGCATCATATACCTGAATGTCTAAGGACAATACTGAAATTGCGTGCGGCTATGCCTGTGTAAGATAAGCGTGAAACTGAAACAGGACTGGAACACATGTTCTCTGTCAGAGTGCTCTGAGACAGAAAAGTGGTTGCATTAGTGCGCATGGTGTGATTTATATTCGGCATCTTGAAGTAAGACGGCATAGTTGTTATAGTGCAGTTGCTATGACCCTTTTCTTTTATATGTCTAAATCCTGGGACTTTTTAATCCTATCTTAGACAAAGCTTGCCATGTGGAGTTTGCAGCCTTGGAATCGCGTGGGTGCAGATTGGGGTTTTTCTCTGCAGTGCCAGAAATAATCTGTTGTGTGATGCATTACAGGGGCTATAATTTGTAGCAGCTTGTGTGCAAGTGGGATGCTTCGCAGTGCTCCACCAGAGGAAATTCTTCAGTGTTGACGGCATGGATGGTAGGAAGGTGAACTCTTCTCGGTGTTTCTGTACCACGGTTTGGACTTCTACCTGCGGATCAGTTCTGCATGTGAGAAAGCTCTTGCTTAGTTCTCAGTACTCAGTGAGGCTCCTAACAGAAGGAGCAGGTGGAAAATGATTGAACTTAGCATTTACAGGGAAGATGGAAAAGAACAACACATCTGATGGAGTTTTCTAATTTTCTATCAATTTTTGCTTCTTTCCAGGGTGGGATGGAATGCAAAAAAAGTGAGAATTAGATAAGAAGAAAACTTTAAACATTTTGAGAATATTTCTTCTGAGGAAAAAAAATTCAGACAGGTGAAGTGTCTGGAATATCACTAAAGTGCCACTTCTCACATGCATTGAAAAAAGAACCTTGGAGGAAGGAACAAAAGACATTTTTCAGCTGAAAAACACAGTTGAGCTGTTGTTGGTGTACCGAGCCATATGTGTCCTGTCGAGGTGATTCATCCAGTACAAGGCCTGCCTTCTGTCACTCTTCTTGGGGGACCCTTTGGCAGTGGGCATGGATTTCTCTGTGGTTGTGTGCCACAAAGCTTGATGCTTGCAGGGAGCATTGGACTGACTTCAGTGTGCAGTTAAGTGCACAACTGTCATCTGACCTAGTGTCTTCACGGAGGTGTGGGTCCAGGAATATAATGCCTTCTGAAGGCCATCTGCTCTCAGATGGAGACCTCGCTGGCTGTTCAGAGGGTCAGCTTAAAAGGCTGAGGTTGTACTTCACCTGTACATGCACTGCGGCAGGCAGAAGCACTGAAGAGGCTGCTTAGCTGGGTTTTCCAATGCATCCTGTTTGTTTCCACACATTCAGTGCTAGAAAGGAGGTTAATTAGATCAAATTAGGGCAACTCTATTTCTAGCTAGGGTCTGTGCAGTGTCTTTGTGCACATCTGCTTTGAAGTGAATTCAGAGCAACTGTTTTGAGCATCCTTGTGAAGACAGGCACCCTCGGCTATGGGCTTAGAGAAGCCAGCTAAAAGAAAAGATGTCTGTATGTGGGCAGACTGTAGAGAACTTGCTTAAACTTAGGTATTCACACTGTGCACAAATGCAGCAGTGGCTCTTCTGATAGCCGAAGTTTCTAAGGCAGATGCCTGGAAATATCACTCTGGTGAGTGTGTACACGTGATTTAGCTGCAGTGCTCTCAGATTTTGTATGCATAACTTTTAGAGGCACTTCTCTGAAAATGTGCCTCTTAATTATTATTGGTGTAAAACATTTATACAGGGTAGTGAAGTTTCATAGCACTTTGTGGAGATCAGATGTTCCTTATAGTTTACTGCTTTAAGGAGGCAAACAAAATGGGAGGTACAGCTCTCAGATTTACCCTTATTAGGGGAATGGATTGTAGAAGAAATCTATCACTGTGCACATTATTAACAGGTGCTGGGTTTGGTTTGCCATACAAATAATAGTAAGGGACAGACCTCAATTGTCTGGGTTCATATGTACTTTAGTTCCAAAGCTGCTCCCAGGTGTGGGATGTTCACAGCTGAGGATGTTTTTGGTTTAGTTGTAGACAAAAGTTAAGCCCCTTTTTTAGGACTTTCTGATGAGCAAAGCTGTGGAGAACAGCATCATTCTGATCATTTCCTCTCCTTCCCACCCCAGTGAAGTGGTCCTGATGTGTTACCTGGCAAAAGATCACCTTAGATCGGGAGAATCTTCTGGTGGTTTAATGACTGTTGCCTTTCATGTCCACCCTGTGGGTGATGGATGGTGTGTGGCTGGGTAAAATAAGTCATCCCACTTTGTTCATGTTCCCCACATTTTTCTGTTTCTCTGCTTGGGACTGTGGACAGGTACTGTAGTGTAGAGCAGCCCGAATTGCCACATATCCTTTATGCACATGAAGAGAAGATTCGTAGGTCTTCATCTGAGGGTTACAGTCATTATCTCCTGTCACATTCAGATATTCAGAAGCAGGTCCCTCTGGAACCTGGCTGGAATACCACAGTGCAGTTTGAACTGAGTATGTAGATACGGGGTCTTCTGCTGCATTTACGCTTTTGCGGTGTATTTCAGTGGCTTAAGCCATTCTCCTTGCTCTTGATTTTCCCTTTTCATCCTATCAGTCTCCCTTCTCTCCCTGTGTCTGTGGCATTGGACTGGGCTTGTTGAAGGGATGATCTGAGAGGAAATATATTCGGTGCCTTTGATGTGCAGAGCATTTTTTTATAGGCTATGAACAAAAATTGTGTCTGTGTATTCCCAAACTGAAGAATACATGATTGCTGTTCCCAGCCTCCCTCTGAGAGCAGGCTTTGACATCATTCATACTCTATAATTTATGGTATTTTTGTAGCAGTCTGTTAAGGCCTGGAAGAGAGTAAAAGGGATAATTTAGAAAGGAAAGAATAGCCCTGTGCCTTGTGGTGGGTCTGTGAGTGAGCAGGTTCCTGCTCTTTGGAGTTGCTACTGGGTCTCTCTTTTATCATGGAATAATTTTGTAAAGATGATGTTGTTTTGCCTAATGTAAGCACTTGCTCCTTGTCAAACACACCCTTGTATGCCCTGTTAGGACTTTGCACCTCATTCCTGGGTGTTTTAAAAGCAGATTACAGAATGTCTTGTAACTTGTCACCTGTTGATTTCTTTAACCTGGTTTCTTAAGGAAACAAGGCTTATGTGAACATCATATCTCTGTCCCTACTCCCTCCCCCTGTAACTTTTGAATCTATTGACCAAATCCAAGCAAACTTACCAGGAGTCAGAGAGCGTGAAACGCATGGAGCCCTGAGGGACCATATAAAAACAGGTGGCCAGCTAGAAGAAGGGGGCCCTCTTGGTTCTCCCACAGTGGGAAAGCTGTAGAATTAGCTCACTCCTGAAGATGAGATGTACTGCATAAAATTTTTTGGGTCTTATCAAAGATGCATCTAGTTCACATCCAGCTTTGGACAGTGGTCAACAGGAGACGTGCAGAGAAGAGTATAATCCAGGTTCCTGGTGTGCTTCCATCCTTCATTGATCTGTGCCTTGGGAAGTTCTTGGTGTATGTATATTTTAGTAGCTTTTGATGGATATTTCTTCCATGAATTTGTCTAATTGCTTTTTAGACACTGGAGAATCTGGCCAGAAGACACAATCCTGTAGGAAAGTGACTTTGTCAATTTTGCTGTTGTAGAATTGCTTGTGTCTGTTGCTGCTGGTTCTTTGGATACGGCTCTTCAGCTGACGAATGAGGGTAACTCCCATGAAGTCTTGGAGTGAGGCCCCCCCCAGCGCCCAATATACGTGGAGACGGAGGAGGAGGGAGAAGACAAAGCATTGGCCTGTTTGGTGTGAATAAGCATCCTGTGAAGCTAACACATCTTTTATTTCGTAATGCCTTACAGCACATAGATAAGATACTAACCTGGGAGGAAGCCTAAGTTGGCTTCGTACCGTTTGGCTACTTCTTCAGGCTGTACTGGGATGCCAGGAGTCTCACAGGGTACACCTGCCTTTGTTTGGGACTTCAACATGATGCAGTAAAAAAAATAAAATGTTTCTATGGGACAGTTTCAGGTTTTGGTCTGAAATTCAATGAATAAAAGATTAATTTCTGGAACCACAGCTATTGGTAAAAGTCTGTAGAGCATCGCAGATAATGGTTGCGAACCCTTTGCAGTTTTAAAAAATGGAGAGAATGTAGTTGTTTTATTAAGGCTACAGAAAATGTTATAAAATATTCATGATGATCATCTCTTATTTGAAATAATAAATCCATGGTTAATTTTGTACTTGCAGAAAACTGGTGGCTGACTGTTGGCCCTCTTATTTCTTTGCTGGTGTAATGTAGAGATAATACTTAATATTTTATCTACATTGCAAGGAAGTTATTAGGCTCACAAATATGTCATGGTGCCCAGAGAAGGAAAAGTAAGCTTCCACCTCTTTCTCCTGCAGGTTAGTGAGATAGAGGCTTCTGCAGTCATTTCAGACATCTTGGCTCCTGAAGAGCCCAGGGAAAGAAAACATTGCTGTGCAAGAGGACTCATATAAAGCATAAAAGTTTGTCTGTTAGCAAATTTAATGCTCAGTGTAACTCTTAGCTTTAGAAAAAGGCAATAAAGAAATGCCACCAGTTCTGTTTGTTTATTTTAAAGGCTAAATTCCTAGAGATTATTTTTGTCACCTGTGCCATCCACTGCGTTGCAAGTTATGATATTTCTGACCTGTGTTGAAAATTAGAATTTGACATTGTGGTGACCACACTGAACAAGGAAAAATGCCTCAGGGTTTTATAAATAGGCTTTAAAGCAGCCTTCCTGTGGTTGCATTTTATTATTCTGCTGTATGTGTTTTTGTTATTTATTTTTTTCCCCAAAGAAATGAACAGTAGTTTTTAATATCGCTATGTAGTGACAACATGAAGCCTCTTTAGTCACTGCGCAAAGTATTGTAAAGTCTGACATCCCTTTGAAGAACTGTTCTTAGCCACTGCTGCTGTTTTTATTTTTGAGTTGTTCTCTGCTAGAATATTTTTTTTTGGTCCTCACATGCCCTGAATTTTCAAAACACTTTCAGATCAGCTTACAACAAATCAATTGAGCTCCTTCCTCCTCCTGTTTTTTCCCCATTCTTATTAAATTTTACTGGACCATGCCTTCAAAAATCTAGTTGAAGGATAGGTTGTTTTTTTTTCCCTCGAACTCAAAACATAGTCTTTAGAGAAATATCTGCCAGAAGCACTGACCTACAAAATGTATTAGGCTCTCCTCACTGGTGTGAAACTCATTTATGTAACGCTGCTGGATTGGAGGACTCTGCTCTGCTTTGGAGGTAAAATACAAAGTTCATTCTTGCTTTCATAAGCATAAGTGCAAAGAAGTGGCTGATAATGAGATAATGTTTGCAAACCTACTGAAGGTGGTTTGTGAAGTTCTCTCCTGTTTTTACCTTACGGGTTTGCAGAGATTCCTTGAGGGCAGAGGCCATTTGAGCAGGTTTAACACCCAAGTGCTGGCTGCTGGGACTCTGGGCTGGCTCTTGACCTCCAGGAGCATGACAGGAAAAACCAGGCTGAGAGCCCTAATAAGAGAGATCTGAGAAGGGAGATGCTGAACGTTATCAGTGAAACTAATATAGTTATCCCATTCCTGTGCTGTTTAAACATAAACTGCAGAACAAGGGCAGTCGGGGGCTACACGCATGGAGTTGGGTCGAGCACTCGCAGTGCTGTTTCAACTGCGCTGCTCACACTCCTTGCAGTGCCAGGAGAGGGCCGGGCTGGAGCTGCCAGGTGATCCTGTGAGGATGGGAACTGAGAAGTGACTGTTGCAGCTGGACAGCAGATGAGAGCTCACTTTCTCTGCTTTGGCAGAGGCTGCAGAGAAACCTAGATAGCTTGAGAAAAAGAGTAGTCCCAAGGCATTTTTTAATCAGTTCAGCTTCCTTCATTTAACTCTGCTAAGATCAGATATTAGAGTAGAGTTTTTGGTGGAGTCCTAGGGGTCCTGTGATTGATGGAGAGGTACAGCACTGGCAATTAATGAGTTTTCTTTGTTGGCAGAGCCAAAGGCTCTAGAGTGACTGGCTTTAGCTTCTTGCTGTGGTCTTTGGGTAGAGCTGAATTTGCTCTGCTCATGCTGTGTGACCCATGTGGGTGTCGGGCAGCTCCCAGTTCGAAACCATGGTGCCGTGGCAGCTCTGCTAGCCCTAATAAGCCCTGTGGTGTGTGCTGGGCTCTGAATGGGGCCACAACTTGCTCATGTCTCCCTGTAAAGACTGTGGAGATGTACTCATCATTTCAGTACTGCTCTGAGAGAGTAGGCTACAGAAAGAAGAGGTTAAGGAGCAGGTGTGTCAGTGTTTATCAGTTTCTTCATTGAATTTTGTAAATGCGTCCTTGTTACTAGCGGGAAGGAAAAAGTTGTAGGTGAGCTGTGATCATATGTAATTTGTCACTTGTAGCGTGGCAGAGAGGGGTGTCGAGAACAGGGGAAGTCATTTGCAGGGCACGTCCAAGAAAGAAGTGTTTCTTTCCTCCATTTCTAAACAGAGTAATAATTTAATGTACAGACAGTCAGGATGATTAACCTTATTATAACAACAGAAATATAAACAGGTGATGGGAAGTGCATCACTAGATGACTATAGATTTTATAAATCATTCAGTGATCTTTTGATTTTGATTGTTACAGGCATAACTAGCAATTTATTAACACTCTGTATATTCTTTATAAATGTGCCCTTAATGTGAAGTGTGGCAGAGTATCAGAAGCTTAGCTCTTTGCACTCTGAAGGATCTTCCAGTGGTGGAGATGCAAAGGCATCTATGTCTGCTCCATCAAAGCATACGAGTGCAAGAAGGAGGGGAAATAAAATGTTGTCTGTTTGGAGTGGATCAGATGAGAAGGGCAACCAGGCCATAAATTTGAACTTGCACTTGCCTGGCATTGATGTGTGAGATGAGCAGAGAAGAAAGTTCTGAGTTGCCCTCTTAAACCATTTTTGGGTATTTTGGCCATGGTGAGAGTCCTCTCAAACCTTATGCCGTGTTGGGTGAGTGAGGTTAAAGCATAGCAGTGCCTATAATCTTCACTACATAAGGTTATGAAGTGGCTAATATTATATCCAGCTGCTTTTCAGCGCTTGGTCTGAGCGAGCAAGGAGCTGCTCAGAGCTGGATTAATTGGGAATGCAGCCTTTGGTGCAAATCTGGAGCAAGGCTGACCTTTGCCTCTCTGGGTTGGTGAAAGGATGCCTTAATCCTTCTGCCACAAACTATTGAAAGTAATGGGAGTGTTGCCTTGAGTCAGGGCTGCAGCAGTCAGCCCTCTGTCTTTTTTTTCCTGTTGCACTATTTTGTCTTGTTTGAATCTGCTTGCAAATAGACTGTACTTACTGGTACATAAAGTGAGTTAATTTTGATCTTGGCTTGTACTTATTTGCAGGTATGAGCACTGTGCCTGTAACTGTTCCTTTTGCCAGATAATTTCTGCAGGTCCTAACTTACAAGCTAGAAAGAATCAAACTGGGAGAGCAGATCGCTTGGGATATGTTCAGGTTTTGTCTGCCACGTTGTGGAGTACGTTTGCTTGTTTGAGTTTGGTGTTTTTTTTTTTTTTTTGTAGAAAAGCAAACAGTTGACTAATAATCTTAAATGTTGTATACTGTTTCAAAGTGATAGCAGCACTGTTAATTTAGTGATCACAGGAAGACAGGATTGTTGTGTGAAATTGGAGAAGATTGTATCTTTGTTATTTTCTTTTATCTGGAAAAGCAAGAAAGCCTACTCTATTAGTTTGTCTAGAGCAGCAATATGTTCTTATCTTAAACATGCCATGTAACATTAATAATTAATCACAATGATTAAAAATAGAAATAAATATAGGGAAGTAATCTTCCATCTAGATGAATCCTCTCTCCATTAAAAAAAATATGGCATTACACCAGTGTATACCTTGTGTGAGTGAGATCAAAATTAGATCACTGAATATTTAGGTGCTCTGTCTGTGTTTGACAGTTCGTATGTCTCGATGCTTTTCAGAAGACTGCTGGAGTCTATCTATAGCACAGATTTTGAGCATCTGACACATAAGCTCCTGTGGACAGTCAGGGTAGTTTTTAAATACAGAATACATACAGTTTGCTCAAGTTGAAAATGCCTTTTTTTTAATAGTTCCTTGTTCAGCTGTCAGCTTCCCCTCCAAGATGTGAAATGTGGCCATTTGTGAGCTTGGGTTCAGTCTGAAGTAACTGCTTACGAATAACTCCGTTACAGCATAGGAATTTATTTCAGTTTACATGGATGTAACCACGATCGGAGTCCTGCCCAGCCCCTTGGATACCTAAATACTACAGAAACAGAGATCAGCTTTAGAGTGCTTTGTGGTAACTTGGAATTTAAGTTGCCTTTGAGCAAAAGTATAGTCTGCTATCCTACAGTCTGACTTTTTGTTGTTTTGCTTAAGAACATAATAAAATCAAATTGGTGGAATTGTTTGCTGGGGGCGGTGTTCAGTGACTCAAATTAACACAGACGTTAGAATAGTTCTTGCAATTCTTGTGGACTTACAGATGAACCTCCTGGGGTGGCTAGTAAGGGGAAATGGAAAGTACTCTGTACCCTTCCAGCTCTGTCAACGGCTGTTAATGATTTTACTCCTCTCATTAATTGGCCATACATTAAAGAAAACATAGTAAATAAATAAAAATTTTCTCCTCTGTGGGATTTCCTTACTAGTCTGTCAAGATCTCGTTCACCCAGATCTAATGCTTCTGAATTTCCAACTGTCTGGTTGGAAAGCACATGGAGAAGACCTTTTGAGAGCCCCTGAAATGAACAAGTAGTGGAGCCTCCTAGATGTCATTGATCCTTGGAGATCTTTTTGGGGTTTTGTGAGAACGGCTGTACTCTGGAGCCACTTCTCAAGGAATTCTCTTCTCTCTAGTATTTGGGCTCCAGAAGTCTCCTTCATGTGTGTGCTTTGTGGTCTCACTTTTGGTGCTTACCTGCTGGCTGCAGGTATCCACGGTACCATCAGAGAAAAGCAATCCTACCAGGACTGGAAATTTCCTAGCAGAAATGCAGGCTGAGAAGGACCTCCAAAGTTCCTGAGTTTCACCCAGAAGGATCACGGGCAACCATGTTTGTCTAATAATTCCTTCAGAGGCCATCTGCTCACTGTGAATCATGAGCTTTGGTTGTCCACTACATCTCCTGGAGATGTTTGAACCAGGGAGCTGCTTATCTGGTCAGACCCCCTCGACTGAGTTTGCCTGGCAGCTGGATCAGCTGGTTCTGTGTACGTGTTCTTAAAGCCTTACGGTTCATAGATGTTTTTAAGGCCAGAAGGGACAGTTATGGTTGCTTAATCTGACCTCCTTTATTTTTGCATTACATTATATACAAATATACATTACTATATAGTCTAACATTTAATGTATAAACCAAGACACGTATGTAATATAATTTTAATGCATGGATGTTAAAACCATAGTATAGCAGTCAGTTAATTTTTATTTAAACTGTGAGAAATCCTTGGAGAGTCAGGGTAGTCTCTGGCTGTAGCTGGTCTCAAAGTCTCTGGATCTTAGCAAGGGAACATGAAGATTTTTGCCTCAAGCTTGATGTGAACTCGGACACTGTGCCTAGCTCCTGGCCTCCCATGTTTGGACATAAATCGGTCAGTTCTTGCTTAGGGGAAAGTCATTTCAGGCTAAAAGTGAATTATTTATAGATATAAATCAATGAAAAAGGGAGTACAATTATTTTTAGTCATGTGAGCAAATGCAAACTGTTTGTAGTGTACAGGCTTGTCCTAATACTTTATGCTTGGTGTGTCCCCTAGCTCAAGCTCATGGCGGTGGAGCTTGCCTGTAAGTCACCTGCTTTTAGCAATTAGATTTGACCATAATTACGTCCTCTAGTTGACAGGCTGTATCTCTGAATGAAGTTTTGATTTTTCATATGCTAAAAATAAAAAGGGACCAGCCTTGATGAGAAATTCTAGTTACCTTTACCAGTGTAATTCAAGAATAATAGTGGCAGTCAGGGGAGATATTTCCACCTGTCTTACCCTAGTGGAAACCCACAGATTTTACTGGAAGTGTTGGAGATGTATCCTGGTGCAACTGAGAAAATCTGGCCCATGTGTTGGTTGTTTGTTTTTTTTTTTTTTTTCCCCAAACACATGCTATGTGTTTCAATCAATACATGGTATGCAGAGCATGAAATCATTAAAACAGAAAGAAACTTAAAATCCTAGAAAACCATGCAGGTTGGCAGATTTTCATTTGTAACTTCATTGACCTTGACCAATACAAGTTCTTTTGTCATCCTCAGTTACTTTAGCTTTTCTTGCCCTTAATCCTCTCTAGTGTTTGTAGCAGGGATGTTTGGGTATGTGTGTTGGTGGGTGCTCAGCAGGTGGGGACTTCCCAACTAAAGTCAGAATGGCGATGAATGGCTGGCCATGGGAATGGAAAATCTCTGTCCATTGGGTTTTTATTCTGATGTCGGATCACAGTGGAAAAAAAACCCCACACCAAAACTGAGGAGAATTTTTGAAGTTTTTCTTTGCCTGTTCTGTCTTTGATCAGTATAAATCCAGGCTTGTAAGAATATTTCATCATATATTTTTGCCTGTTTCTCATACTGCATTACACATCCATCCAGGATAAGAATAATGCAAGGATATATACATGTATATAATCCCAAGTATCCAGCTGTTTGTTTGTAGTAGAAATTATTGTGCGATACTGAATTAATTAGTTCTTAATGCGTTTGAGACTGATTTGTATAAACACTTGGAAAGAAAGGACAGTGATGACAAAAAAAATTAACTGGTTATGATAAAATTAAAAAAAAAGACTAAAAATGCTTTGTAGTTTTGCAACACAGTAAGCTTTTTTCCCAGCAGTGCTAATATGAATTGTTTAGGAGTTTTATAAAGGGGACTGCATTTACTTCATGCTGTCTGATTAGAAGTTTTGGCCTTTTAAACGTTTCAACTTAGTATGTTTGCCAAGCACTCTTATTACTTCAATCAATTTAAATTTGCAAGACTGATGATCCTGACAGAAGCCATTGGCACATCATGTGACTCTGGAAGCTAAAAATACCGTTCTCTATGGGGCTTACTTGTTTCATGCTTCAAAGCCTAAGAAATGTTTGTTTTCAGAGAGGAAAAAAAGAAGTTTGCACTTCATGTGATACCAGTAACTTACTGAAGGAAAAATACCCGGTGCTTTTTATGGAGTCTTGGGGATGTTTTGTTGTTGCAGTAATGAATTGTTATTTGTTTTATAGAAGTGCCTGAAGATTCCAGTTGGAATCAGGGCCTCATCCTGCTATGCACATACACGCAGCGAGAGACAATGTCTGTATACAAAAGAGCATCCCCTCTATTGAGGCACAAGAGGGTGAGACTAGGGAGGAGGATGGGGCACACTCACAAACCCATCATCCGCAGGGATAGGAATAAGACCAGCTCTCATGTCTTGTTCACTTAATCCATGTTGCCAAGCTTCGAATCTCTGTAAATGATGTTTCTCTGCCCCAGATACGATGGCTGAAAGATAGCTACAAGAATTGCATTGAGTCTGCCCTGGACTGTGACTTTTCATTTTAGAGTGTGTGTTTTAGAGTCTCTCTGTGGCCATCCAAACTTTTGCTTTGGTCTGTTTTGAGGTCATTTGGCTCCACCATTCACTGTGCGTGTGTGCAAGTGAATAGTAGTGGGATGCTTCAATTTTGACTGTTGAAGTCTTTTGCTGCAGTGGCTCTGGGCTTGCCTTCCTGATCGTGATATAAAATGCTACTGAGAACTTTAAAATCTGCCCTCTGTCACTCAGCACTCATGCAAAGCTAAGGAACATGAAGAAACTCAGTGCTCCATGGTCTTGTTCTGTTTGCCCGGTGTAGCATTGGTATTAACCTTTGCAATAGCTAGAAGTGACAGTCTCATCTTTTGAGAACCTCTAAAATTGTTCCTTGTGTCTTGCTGCCCCAGCTGGAGGTAAACATAACAGCAGCCTGTTTGAAAGGGCGTTGCAAAGGTGATAGAGGCAACCTCTTCAGCATGATACAAATGATATGATAAAGGACAGTGTCCTTCAAGTTGCAGCTTGGGAGGTTCATTTGGGGAATTTTCACTAGAGGGTAGTGCTGTACTAGAGCAGGCTGTCCCGGGCAATTGCAGAAACTCCATCCTTAGTTTTCAAGATTCAGCTGGATAAAGCCATGGCTGACCTGATCTAATATTGGCCTTGGTACCATTTTGAGCAAGAGGTTGGTGGGAAGGGACCTTTGAATGTCTCCAACATTTCTATGTCTGTGTTGCAGAACAGCTGCTTTTTATAAATAACTGATTAATGAGTAGTGTTTAATTAGTGCCCAGCACTGTGGGTTTCCAGCAATATCACTGCTGTTGTTGAGAGTGTGTTTGTGTTGTGTGTTGGGTTTTTTTCCTAATTTTTGCCTGCTTCTTTCTGCACAGGGAGTTGGGCAGCAAGGCAGAAGAGATGCTACTGTATCAAGAATATATTCTGTAGGCTTAGCTTTTGCACCTGACTTTGTGTGAGCACATACTCGCATCCAGAATACTAAGGTTCAGAATGAAGCACTTTTCCCTCTGTTTGTCCTTCACATTTGGAGAGCTGAGCTTGACTTCATTCTTCACACTTTGAGTATTTTCTTGTGTTATTCCTTATTCCACAAGTGTTTGTGCCCCGTTCTGAGACGAGAAGTTTGAGATATGATGAGCTGTCATCTTTCAGCTCCTTAGATCTAACCTCTCAAGAGTTGTGTAATGTGGGAAAGCCTGCATGATGGAAGAATTGCTTTTGATTTGCTCACATGAGAGCTGCCTTAACAGTACTAAATGCCCCAGCCTATTAAATTGGAGCTCCATACTAGTGGAGTCTTGTAATGTCTGTAGTCCTTGGGGGGAAGAGTTGCCTGCTTGCTGCTGTGTCCACTCTGCTGCTGTGACTGAAGCAGTATGCAAAACCTGGGCTCACAAGAAACTTTTTGTAGCTTCCGACGAGCATTTCCATTTTTGTCATTCTGGGTCGTTTTGTGATACCTAAGCGTTAACTTAGTTCTGATAGAGCCAGGAGAACTTAAGGCTGATGTGATAAAGATGAGAAAGTTGGAAGTAAAGTCTGATGCAAGGAGCTAGAGGGTTACTTAGAGAATTACCTTGTATAGTGAAGCATTTGACTCAGCATGATTGTCCTGGCAGGGACTTAATTTAATTTGTAAGTTGTAAGAGTTCTCTAATGGGATGAACAAACACTCGAAGGAAGAACTAAACAAAAATTTGTACTTTGGGCATGAGCAGGTGTTCTCACTCCTGCTTTCTTTTATTTTAGAGGATTTTCTGTGCAAACAGCATCTCAGGGTTGCTGGAAAATGTGGAGATAGTTTGCTCATTGTATGTAAATATATTCTCTTTCTACAAACAGCATGACAATGAAAAAGGAAGAAGGAATTTTTTTAGATGGCCTGAGGAAAATCTTCCTTGCAAAGTCTAATAAAGATCAAATTAGAGCAAATAAGATTTGATTAGCTCCAGAAAGGCCAGCTTCATAGGACTAATCCTTGGCTTTTTTTTTTCCACTTGAACTACTTATTCATCAGCCAATGGTAGGATTGCTTTCATCTGCTGGAGGCAGGAAACAAATGAACTGATGTACTGAGCAAAATACTGTCATCTTTCCTTCCATGCCCATCTCTTTGGTGTGGAGCAAAAGAAGTTAAAACCTTGTAACATTTGTTTAGGTGTGGCCCTTGGTGACAAAGAGTCACACTACGATAGGTGCAAACTGTGCTAATTAAATCAGACATCTGTCCTCCAGTAAAGCTTAATTGCCTTCCATCTAACCACTCGGTAAGTCTGTACTTTGAGCTAAATATAAGTCTGAGCTTGGTCTAGAGACCATGTCTGCTGCCCATATTGGTAATGTGCAACCTGGGGTGAGGAGAAGGCCGTTGTGTGATCTCCAGTGGTGGAACAGGAGCATACCTTGTCTGGGTGCATCGTTCAAGGCTGGTGTTCCTAAGTTAACCAGCAGTTGTTCCAGGAAGTCTAGGGTAACTTTTAGAAAGGGTTTTAGGTCAGCTGAATGAAGAACTATGAGTGCTTGGAAACTTCCACAGCAAGAGGTTGTGTTTTTAGGCTTAGAGGTGTGTGTGGTATTGTGGGGGTTATTTTTTGTTGGGTTGTTATTTCAAAAATTTGTTGTGTACCTTTGAAAATGATCTGTCTCTTGAAATCCTGTGTTGGATGAAATTGGACAAGGGAAGTACATGGATTTTTAACTATTTTTGCTCAGCTCTTTTGCAGAGCTTTGGCTTAGTTTATCAGTAAAAGAAGCTTTTCCTGTCTTTCTGTACTCTATTATTATTTTGCCTGTAAGAAGTCTTTGATGGAGAAAGGAGGTATCGAGTGAAAGTAAGCCATTCCTAATTCTAGCAGCAGAGCCTGCTCCTTCCTTTATAACCGAGACACAGCAACTGATGAGAGAACCTGATATAAATATATGGGCTCATTTAACATTCTGGCAATTTGAAGCAGACAAAGTTCATATTAAATTTACTTTGTCCCCTAAAAGATCAGCTTGGTGAGACATGCCCTTCAGGGATAAGTTCCTCTAATCATAAATAAAACATGCACTTTCCAAGGAAGGCAAAGGAAGGAAACAGAATTGAAAGATTCAGCAGTAAATTAAGACTATTGCTTTGGTTTTCTGTGGTGCTTTTCTCCTTAACAGTGTTGCTGTCAGTTTTGGTTGATGCAGGCGAAAGTTCTGTTTTGATTTCCTCCCAACTAATTTCCTTGAATTTTGCTTTATACTGGTGTGAAAGGATTTGGAGTGTATAGGTAGATTTTTATTTTTTTTTCCTCTCACCTCCTACTATTTAATTATGCTTTTGTAAGGGCGCAAGAAAGAAAATTCAAATTTGGCATCAGATTGTCTGCTGGTTATAGTAACATCTCTTGTATTGTGTTACTGCAGCTGCTGGATTTCTGGCGCTCAAACATCTGTATTATAGAGTAAAAAATGTGTGGCAGGAACCAATGCCTTACATAATCAATCAAGCTTCATCAATGAGGTTCTTATGCTTTTGCTGGAATGCTAATAAAATATTTGTTTATCAAAGATGATTTTTTTTTTTTCTTTCTTTAGGAAGATTCTTTAACTGCTGGATGCAGATAATCTCCCATAGACTGTAAAACAGATACTAAAGTCAACACAAACCTTTGTGATTTGCCCAGCCAAGCTCGTAAAAACCAGGCACATTTTCTAGAAAAAATACTGAATTTCGAGGAGTTGTTCTTGCATTCTTGCCTTGCAATTAAATGAAATAAAATGAAGTATAAAGGCATTGCTGACCCTTCAGTAGGAACTTTATGGTTATATTCTGAAGAAGCTGACACAGATCTGCAGTAATGTACGTTGATCCAAGAAGAACACCTCTCTCAGTGAGTTTGATTTGGTACTGAGCATTTGAGAAATGGAAAAAAGAGACTAGCAGCAGTGAACAGTGGTTACAAGTACTCCCTTGTGGCCTGGAATTTATTTTAGAGACTGCTTTCCTCAGACCTGTTGCGCTGTTCTGGCTGACTAGCAATAACCAAGCTGCTTCCTCTGATGTGGCCAGATGTCCACATCAGCAGATGATGCCTGTTATGAGGATCTGCACTGATTTCAGGATGGTGGGAATATTTTGGCTGATTGTGTTCTGAAGTGAAGGCAAAGAGGAAAGTAGTATCTTTTAGCTTCATTGTTCACCTTTCTGTTGATAATACAAATCTGAGCTGCTTATTGCTATAGTGTATAGCACAACAGCTGGACTTCACACCTGGATGATAGGAACGTGCTTCTGGTGGATGACAGTTGTGCAGGTAAAAGCAAATTCCCCTTAGTCAGTTCCGTGAAGTTTGGCAGAATCTGCCTGTCAATGCCAGCAGAGAATTGCTCCCAAGATCTCAGTCCTCAAACTGTGTAGGTATTCGAGTCGATGGGCACTTCCCAGTCTGTGCTTCCTGTTCTTTGGGCCTCTTATTTCCAAGGAAATATACAGCAGCATCAAGACTCTTCATCTCTGCATGTCTAAATCGTAGATGCCTTGTGAAATGCATTGCTTAATGGAATGAGAACTGCTGTAATCCTAAGTAACCACCAATATGCTGGCATCTCAGGGGAGGAAAAAAAAAATGAATCCGTGAAATCATTTTTTTTATTAAAACAGTAATGATGTAGATTGCCTGGTGTCTGCATCGCTGGATTGGTCACAGTGGGTTGGAGCAGAAGTCATTATTTTTGACTGAACTGTTTCATTTTAATGAACAGCAAAATTATATCCAAGTTTGATTACTTGGAGGTGTAGTAATGAGGCAGGTAAGAGCACAATCCTTGTTTTACTTTAAGAAGGGTGTTTTTTCTCATACTTTATATCACCATGTTGTTGACACAACACAACAGCACTATAATCCAAGGTCTTCATGGAACATTTAGTAATTTTGATTCTTAGATAATTCCACTAAATGTTTTGCTGAAGCATGGATAACTTTGCAGAGGGTAACAGTGTTTTCCAGTGATTCATTCAGCAGGCTTGGCTCTGGTCCTGCCACTGTAAGTGTGACTTGTAGGATGCTGCTTTTGATTGACTGTAAACCAAATGCACATCCCATTTTGCTTGGGATCATTTTTATTGCATGATGAAGGGCACAGTGCTGCTACCTGTGGAGTGTGGGGTGTGCTGGTTTTAATGGACTGAAGAACTCTGGTGCACTCGGAAATGTCTCAAGTGACTTTAGGACCTTTCCCATGCTCATGAGCATAGCTGAATCATTTGTACCTTGTATCCCACAGACCTGATGCTCTTCAGTGCCAGCTCAGTCTCTGATACACTGTCCTGCGGTGGTTACTCCTGTCCAGGTCTATCCTTGGGGTTTTCCTAGAGCAAATCAGAGCACCTCAACTTGAGGCTAACACCAGCTTTTTAGCCCTTGCCTACCTCTGCATTGAGGAGAAAAGAGCACAGAGGCCAGACAGCAACTTACATAATTCGAATGGAGAGAAGTTTCAGACTGAGGGAGTCCAGCCATGTCTGCATGTGGAAATGTAAGCCTCCGGATCTCCATGCGGTTTTAGCCCCCTGTGGCTGTTTGCTGCTGCTGTTTGGTACTCGGTACTCAGGACAGCTCTTCATCACTCCTTCATTTGTCTGCGGTGCGCAGGCTACATGCCAACTCTGCAGAGGAGATGGGCTTGGTAAACTAAATCCACTGTGCAAATAATCTTGCCTCTCTTGTTTGGCTTGTGGAGGCTTTCATACTCCGAAGCGAGTCCAGTGAAATAGCACAAGTGCTAGATGAAGACTCTTCATCAGGCAGAGGACAAGCTGTCAAGCTTGCACCCCAGCTTTGCACTTGCTGGGTCACGTTTACCCTGCTTGAGTAGGACAGTGCAGGGCAGTGTCTGACTCCTCAGAGTGAAATGGAGCTTAATGCTTCTCTCCAAAGATTCTCTGCCAGCAGAGACAGTGCATCCTCCACCGATGGCAATCCTGAATGTCATGTGGTAGTTTTGCCCAAATATACCAGGGTTCTGCCTGTGGGAGGGGTTTGGCATCTGTCTGTGCTTCTTACTTACCTAAACACTTCAACAGAATCAGCCCAAGGGAATTCAGAAACAGTTGTGCTTTTGCTAGGCTTCTTGTTCCTAAACCACCTAAACACTTCAGAATTCTTCAGCTGATCTTGTGAACGAAATACTTCAATTCCAGGTTTTGGATATTTTGCTACGTTTGGAAAACTTATTAGATCAGCCAGAGGGTTACAGCTCCTGTTGTTGCTGTGCAGAATAAGTATATTCCCATTGTATCACACTAGGGCAGGCAGAACGTGAGGGAGAGGAGTCGGAAAACTAAGGCAGTCTAAACCCAACTTCCCAATTTAATTTATTCTGCTGTCACATTGCTGAAGTGTCCTCATTCTGCTCATACGGCTTCTGTTTGGTATGATTGGCAGGGCAGAGTTAAGGTTATGCTAGTGCACAAAACTGCATATCCATCACAGGTTTGGATTTGCAGTCTTAACTTAGAAATTCCTATGCGTGCTTTGTGTCTGATCCTGTAATGAATATGAATGTGTAGTGGATGTTGCCCTGAAACTGAGGAATGTGTTTTAGATCAGCCGTTCATAGTGATCACATCCTACTTTTAGGTGAAATCTTAAAACTTGACTGTCCTCTACTTTAACAATTTATTGATGTGCACTCTCAACTTATCTTGATGGTTTTGTTTGTTTTTTTTTTTTCTCCACATAAGAAAGACCACACAGCCTGAGCCAAGTTCAAATTATTACTTTTTTTGTTCTCTTGTTATCGGTACTGTTTCCTTAGTCAGTGCAAGAGCATTCAGAAGCTGGCTCTACTTTGTTATCATCCATCATTATTTAGAAGCATTGGTTTGCCACTGGAAGGTGTCCATATTGTTGACTGAAGGCTACTACTTTGCCTCCTTTTCCAGCCCATATCAGATGTGCATTTTTTATCAGTATGTCCTGGGCAGCAAGCAGTGCAGTGTGAAGAGCAGCCAACTGAGGCAGGACAGATCTTGGATGTGAGCAGTGGCTTTATCACATAACACCCAGCTGGGAATTTTCCAGCTGACAGATGCCAGAAGATAGCAATTTGTTGGAGGGATGGCATTCTTGTGGGAATGCTTCATCTGAACTGACAAATGAGGAATACCTTTCAGGTCAAAGAAGAAATTCTGATCAAAAGGAATAATCAGTACCGCAGCACTAGGGCTGTGCTGCTGGGGCGTGGGGCTCAGAACTTGTCATTTGCAGGAATTTTCAACGAGGACAGATGCAAAATCCTGCCTCTGGGATGGAGCAACCCACTGCATCGGTGCAGGCTGGGTAGGTAGCAGCTCTTCAGGGCAGGACCTGGGCTTCCTGGGGAGGAACACATTGAACGTGAGTTGGTGTGTGCCCTTGTGGTGTTGAAAGCTAATAGCATACTGGGCTGCATTAGCTAGAGTGTAACCAGCAAACTGAGGGAATTGATTCATTCCCTCATCTCGGCACTGGTGAGGTCGCATCTGGCCTGCTCTGCCCCCTGGTTCAAGAGAGGTTGCCGGGTGCGGTGAAGAAGGCCACAAAGGTGGTCAAGGAGGCCAGGGCACAGCATGTAGTTGTCCTCTCCAGTTAGTTAAAAAGGTGTTATACAGAAGATGGAGCCAGACTCTCTTCAGAGCTGCACAGCAGAAGGACAAGAGGCAGTGGATATGTGTTGCAACAAGGAACATTCATTTGGATGCCGGGGTAAAAAATTCACCATGGGAGCAGGTAAGTGCTGAAACAGGGGTCAGTTGGGGAATCTCCATCTTTGGAGACATTCAAAACTTGTCTAGATAAGGCACTGGGCAACCTGACCTAACTGTGATGTGGGGTCTTGGCCTGAGCAGAAGGTTGGACAAGCACATGGAGGTCCCCTCCAGCCTCAGTTACTCTGTCATAATTTAAATATTGGTCTTCCAAGTCCTGCTGAGTGCTCCCAGCTTCGGGGTGATGGCTGTTGTAGGGTGAGGTTGTCTCTGTCCTGTCAGAGCATTGGGAACCAGCTTTTCTACTCTAGTGGTTGACCAGTCTGTCAAGGAAGAGATAGGGCCCTTCCCTGAGCTGCTGGAGTACAGGACAGGCTCCTCCAAAAGAGCAGGGTCCCTCTCCCTGTTTTGTCATAATAAATGTTGTAGGCTGTCAGCTTTCTCTCTCTGTGGAAAAAAACCTTAATGTGAAGATCTTAATGTCTGTCTTCTGGGCAGCTCTTGTGTTTCCAGGATGCCCTGTAGGCTCTGACATTAGCCTTGGCTATGGAGGAGACGAGAGACCTGGGTTGTGGGTAGGGAAGGGTGATGAACCAATAATCATGGGCCCTGTGCATGCAGATGGCTTGTGCCCAGAGGAAAAATGTGTCTGAGTCCTCGCCTGCTGAACCACATGCTCTCTGTGCCATGCAGTCATCACCCGGACAGCTTGTAGGGCTCTTGGAGGGGAAAGGAGGAGCCTCGTCATAAAGGTGTGTGCTGCTCCGAGATATTCTGCAAGTTAATGGTAATAAACTTGGTGCTCATGTTGGGCCTGAAATTGGGCGAAATCTTTCCATCAATTGTTTTGTTGTGGGAAAGTACAGTGATCTGGAGGAGATGGAGTGTACCTCCCAGCTTGGCAGCCTTTGGCACAGCTTGTCTTCAGCAAAAGCTGTGATCTGTTGCTTGTTCAGCAAATGAGAATCACATCCCAGCTGTTGAAGAGTAAAATTTAAACTCTTTGGGCTAGTCATCTACATCCAGCATCACAATTTCTGTGTCCTGTCAAGGTCGCTCCAATGCCTTTCTGAAAGCAGATGGGCGATGACCTCTGTGGCTGTCAGGTATGTGGTATGTCCTCAAAGACTGAAAGCACGGGGTTGTTCACTACAGGACATAGAAGACTGAGGTCATGTATGGCGTCTGTCTTCAAAACATTAAAAGGAAGGGAATGAGCTGTTCTCCGTGTTCCTTGAAGGCAAAGACAAGAAGTGTTTGGGTTGAGACTGCAACAAGAGATGTTTAGCTTACACTTCAGGAAGGATGGGTCAGTGCTCAGAGGTGCAGGGATGGATCTCCACGTGGTGGTTTTCCAGACCAGTCTAGACAAACCTCTGTTGGTTGTGTCTTGGACCAAGAGAGGATAAAGAGAGACCCAACCACACTTCTATTCATTTTTTGGTGGTTTTACATATGTTGGAGCAGAATACATTGAGGGCATTGACTACTGTGCTACTGCTACACATTGGTTGTCTTCCCTAAAAGCCATGAAGCTGATTCACCTGCTTGAAGGACTCCTTGTTTCAGAGACTTAAAGAAGTTAGAGGGATGTCTGAGTGCTCCTGCCTTTATGGCACGAAGCACAAGGTGGAAGTGGGCAGCCGCACAGCCACAACTGCCCCTTCTGTATCATCCCTTCTCCAGCTTTGCAGCTGTCCAGGTGAACACAGCATGGCTCCTGCTGTCCTCCAGAAAGCCCGTGTTGGGCACAAGGCCATCCATCACAAGACAGCTTGACAGCTCCTGAGGCTGCACAGTTGTGAAAACGTGGACGGGAGAACGAGCTGTTCCACTTCAGGTCTCTGAAGTGGATTTGTGATGTCGGCACAAAACCCAGATGTCCTGAAATCAATGTGCTACTTCACAGAAAGTGAAGGTGCCAGGGCTGCTTTCTGCCACAGGGATATTCAAGATGGGTATGTTCACTGTCTGCCCTGGGTGGTGGTTGATCCAGGTGACCTTTGTAGCTAGAAGGTCCTGTCCCTGTCTACTGCTGATGGACTCCAGTTGCAGCATTGCTTGAATAATTCTGGTTTCCAGTCTGAGGCTTTCTAATATTTTTTTCCCCTACAGTGTTGTTTGCCTTTCTG
The DNA here is from genome assembly GCA_013401315.1 of Balaeniceps rex. NCBI lineage: Eukaryota > Metazoa > Chordata > Aves > Pelecaniformes > Balaenicipitidae > Balaeniceps > Balaeniceps rex. The sequence goes on along the minus strand of VYZW01020409.1, from coordinate 139,135 downwards.
TCACCTCCCCTCCCTGCCACGTTTTGGGGTAAAGTCAGGAGAAGCTCTTTTCCTGTTTCTGTTGCAGTCAATGCTGGTAGTGTAAGGAGCCCAAGGGATCCTGAGAAAAATGAGATAGGCTATAAAAACCGCTCCTTTATGTAATGTATCTCACTTTCCCATTCTGGATGGAGATCACTGGTGTGCCTGATCTGAGGGGGAGAGGTTGTGCATGTTCTGCTCAGTGATGCTCTCTTCTCCTTTCCTTTACTCTGTAGTTTCAGCACATTCCCAATGGGGATGATGCCGACTTGTCTTGTGTCACTCAGCACTGTTTTACTGCAGTAATCTAACATGCAAATCCCATAAACGAAATATGTCAGCAGGAACCAAAACCAGCCGATACTTCTGTTTGGAAACTCTGCTATTTTCTTCCTTTAACCCCCAAGACTTTAAATTCTTAAACATTGGCCTTCACATAGGAGTCATAAATAAGGCAGCTCTGGGTTTTCTAGGCTGACCTCTTTGAGGTACAGCACTCAGAGGGTAGCATTTGTGCAAAAGGGAATCTCGCCTCTATTTTGCTGTGCCTGATTTATGATAGACTTTGCAAACCAAGTTCTACTTAGGTTAGAAAAGCACGCAGTGAAAATTCATGAAGAAAGCAGCCTTTTAGGGCAAGCTAGAAATAAATATGTCTTACAAATATTAATGTTAGTTCCTACCTCAACTGTGAGATCAGCGTGCCTGTTCCATAATTTAAAGGTAATAAAATTGAATAGGTTTATAAAGATGCATCTGTGTAGTATAGACCTTGCTTACAGCTGGAACAGGCAATGAAGGATCTTTGTAGAGCGTCTTTGACTCTGGTCTGTACCTGAAGTCACTGTGTGCACATGTTATATATGAAGGAACGTGGCAATTGCTCCAGTCAGTCAATCCTTCCAGCCCAGCCTTGTGTGCCTGAAAGCGGCCGCAATTGAATTCATCAAAGCAGCATGCAAGAAACGCCACGATAATTGCTACCTCAAAGGAATAAGATTCCTCTCAGCCTCCCCTGCTGGTTAGGGGCTGGTTTGCATTATGGTGCATCAGCATCTGCAAGGAACACCATATATTTATGCTATCTTTGATCTCTCACATTGATCTCGGTTTAAATCAGTGCTGTGACACACAAGAAAGAGGCTGTTCCTTTAAAAAAAGAAAAAAATTATGCTCTTTGACTTTGTGAGTTGTTTGGTGATGAGGGCATAGACTAACGGGCTGAAAAAAAATTGTAGTAGTAGTAGACCTGACAAATCAGTTTGTCGGTATGTGGAGTGGCTTTATGGCTCAGAATAGGGAAAGGCAGCTCTGAATCGCTGTCGGGTTGCTAGAATAGAGTACTTACTTAGGCGGGCAAAATAGCTCATTGTAATGCTTGAATAGACTGTTATTTAAAAGCCTGCAAGTCTCCTTCTATACACAGCAACATTTCAAGGGGTAAAAAGACTACGTTTATATTGCTATTTTATTAAAATTTATGCTGGTGCGGCAGTACTGGAGCTCCAGTGGAAGCTGAGTTGGCTCTTTCATTCAAAGTCACGGTTCTGCCTGCTCATAACTTAGTAAAAAATTACCTGTGGAGATGAGGTTTCTTGTTCCTGATCTCAGCCTGCCAGGGTGTTTGTTCTTTTAAATGCTTCGTAACAGCTTTGTACTGTTGTGGGTTTTTAAGTGATGGGGCTGGAAGAAGGTGTTTTCCTGGCTAGGCTTTCCTTACATGTAGGCTTTGATGCTTTGTTATTCTACTTGGCTAATTCTCTGCTGTTGCAGAGACTGGGGACATGGCTTCAACTCTTCCTGTAGAAAAGAGGGGAGCTCCTCAGCCTCTATACTGGGTGGGAAGGGGCAGGGAGGCACAAGGACATGAAAGGCTTTGCCTCCCCTGTGCAGGCTAGCCAGCAGCAGAGTCTGAGGGCAGCTGAATCCCTGGCCACTGCACTGTGCCCTGGACCACACTCCATCCTCAGTTAATTAGCTCCCCCTTGTAGATGTAACAGGGAAAGGCTGAAGTCATCTCCGCTAGCTCTTGGCCCCGTGGCAGTCACTTGGCCTCTTGCCTTTGCTCTGGCGTCCCTTGCAATGTGCAAGGCTCATATCAAAACAGGAGTTTGTTTCTTGTTTGTCCCACGCTGCTAATAAAAAGCAAAAATAATAATAATAAAAAAACACATAGCTGGAAATAAAGATGACCTCCTTTCACTTAAACGTGAGACAGTCTGGATTGAATTGCATCTAACGCATGTATGCTTGCTATTAACGATCTATGTTCTTGTAGCCTCTTTGCTCAAGGGATTGTATTTGCTGAATTTATTGTTGCAAGTGCCTCATTGAGGAACTATTGTTACAGTATTTCGGACATACTGTTCTAGCTGGGAAGAAGTTTCTGGGGTTTTGGGTTTGGGTTTTTTATGGGGGAGGGTGGAGGGTGTTCCCCTTTAGCATTTATTTCCATTTTTCCTTACTCTCAGACAAACTGAGCCACACGCCCATTCACTGAGATGCCTTCTTTATACATGCTGGGGTAGTTTGTACATGGCAGCCTTGGCCCAGGTGGTGTCAGGGCATGGCTCAGTAAGGTGACCTCAGAGACTGGAGCCAGCTGTCTTCACAGTTCTCTTGATGTTCAAGCCTGGCAAATCTCTGCTGGGCTGTCTTTGAACCCCTACTGAAATTCTGGCCCAGTGCTGCTTTGAAAACCCTGCCACAAGCGTTCACGTTTGGAAATGCTGTAGCCTTGAAGGCGTCCTGACTTATGTCCCGGAACAAAGTCATTCCACCACAGGATCTGGTAAGGAGATGTCCCTCACAGGTGCTGATGCTTCAGCAGAATTTGCTTTCCTGTCCCATGACTGCCCCACGTGATTTCATTTTCATCTTAATGGGTGCAAAAGTCACCCCTGAAGTCCTTGTCCCACATAATATTCCTTGCTAGATAGTTACAGCCTGCCTGCTCGAAGGCCCTCTTGTAGTTTCATCTGTGTAAATTCTCCTCTGCTTTGCATCTTAAAGTCACCTTTACTGTGGCTGGCCACGCATGCCCGATTTGCTTCACCTCAGAAGTGCGAGGCATGCGTGAGCAATCCCCAGATCTGAAGTGCCTCAGGAGTCTCTAGGATGATGTGCTTTGCATCGGAGGAGTGGACCAGCTGCTGGTCAGTGGTGGATGGGAAGTAGGACTTTCATGGGCTGAAAGTATGTTGGAAGCTCTTGAAGGATGAAGGCAGGAAAAGAGATGCTTCAGTTCTGCCTTTCTTTAAGAGCTAAAATGTGGCTGTCCTCATTTTTTTTTTTTTAACTTGTGACTTTGTCATCCAGGATATGGTCAGAAAGAGAGACTAAAATGAGCAACTTGTTCTCTTTTTTTTTTTTTTCCTTCCACAGTTGGTAAACATATCAACAGGATTGTGACCCAAGACTAGAGAATGTCTGGCTTCTTTCACTTGTTCTGTTCTTGCTTCTTAATGAGCAGAGAGAGGGTCTCTTTCAGGGTGCTTTTATGACACTGATAGCTTAGGTGGAAGCAGGTTGGCAGGGTTGGTGTGCCGCGCTCACAGCACTCTTGTTCCTGCGCTCTCGCCTGTATTGCTACAGTGTTGTCATGCTCTGCAGTGTTTTTTATGATTTGATTAGGAATGCGTCAAGGCAGTTATGTTTGCATTCTCTATCTTATCTGAGTTGTTCATGCAAGGTCTCACTTAGCTTTTCACGGTCCTATAGTAGCTGTGGGCGCTGTTCCCTTCCCACCTCCATTATTTAGGGCTTGGTACAGCAAAGCTCTTAAGTCCATAGTTTATTCTGAGCCTGCAGATGATTTCACTGAGAGTAGAGTTTATTGGTCTCTGTTCTAATTTTTGGTTGTGATTATTTCAATGATAATCAGAGAGCCAAGAGAAGACAGGTAGAACCGCAGACGTGAGCTTGAGGTTTTTTAATTGCTTGCATCTCTGCAGCGAAGAAACCAGTGGAAAGATCCTGTGAAGTGATGCAAATACAAAGCAGATGCTCCAGCTGGTCTGGACTGGTTCCAGATGTGTGTCTTTATAAGAAATATGCTCATTGGATCTCACTGGCATCCGGGGGGGCAGGTGCTGGTGGTTCCACAGAGGGACAGTGTCTTTGCTGGTGACAGGCCCAAAAATGGCACTGCCAACGAACAGCTCCTTCTGTCAGTCATCCAGCTGGTTCTGTAATGCTAATGAAGTACATGGCTTTACCCGAGGCCTGTCTGTTTTGATGACTAAGCCGTTACAAGTATGAGGCAGAGAAACACTAAGAAATTTTCTGCTTTGGAAGGGAATATTGTTGCTTGGTTGATTTGAAAGCCAATTTATGGCATCAGGTCAAAGGCAGTTGCTTCTGCTGCTTCCCAATTAGAAGACTTATTTATTGATGGATGGCTGAGGTGAGGAAGTAAAAAATCTTGATTTGCCTTTTCTTCTAGAAGAGCTGGCTTGCTATTGAAGTGGTCATTTCTCTTCTCGTCTGATTAGGTCCTTGTTTATCTTAGGAGTGTGATGATACCAGTAGTTATTGTGGCTGTTTTGATGCTGTGGAGATACCATCTATCAAAACTGGCCTCTGCTACTTCAGTGACTCACTGTCCTTCTGGGATGTTCTGAGGATATGCCATGGAGCAAGCTCTGTCATCCTGACTCTACAGATGAGGAATTGCACCTCAGATGGATGAAGTAATTTGCCCAGGGTTACGCAGGCATTCTGGGGCAGGGCAGGGATTCAGACTTGTCTCTTAACACCTTTTGGATCATTAGTCCTTCTGCTTGCGGAGCCTGCTATGACTGAAATGTAAGAATTCATGCAGGAAAGATGACTCTTTCTTGTACTTTCTGTCCCTCTTTGAGGTGGTGCTAGCATGTAATCATATGACATTGTATGTTTGGGTTACTTGATGAAGGAGTTTCAGCATAGCTGAAGGTCACCACTCTCTGCTTTCCCCTTTTGGGTGGTTTTTTTCCTCCTCCAGCAAATACAAGCAGGCCTGGTGAGTTGGTGATCACAGGACCAGCTGCATGTTTCTCCCAGTCCTGGTCTCTGTGTGCTGCCCTTCAGTCGGACTCTGTTTTCAGTCTTCCTGACATTGTTTCAGCCTGCGAACCCCAGGCTGTTTCAGCATCCTTGCCCCAGCAGGTCACATCCCTGCAGTTTCTCCTTAGGGTAGTGACCAGCAGCCCTCCTGTGTTACCGCTGGGGCACAGAGGAAGAGAACACGCTTTCAAACCAGCAGTCAGTATGGCACTCCTGTGGACATTATTGGTTTGTCTGATATCCTAACACATTTCCAGGTGCAAGGTTGAGTGCTCCTTGTTATCCTCCAAGTAGCTGCTCCCTGCTGTTCATTTTCTGTAGCAGGTTTAAAAAAGACCCATTCCTCAGTCTTTGTGGTTTCCTGTGAGCATTCAGCAAAGCAGTTTAGTAGCAGGCTGGAGAAGGCAGCATCATCCAAGGTAAGAGCTTGGACACTGTTAACAACCTGCCCTGTCTGTCTGTCGGGTATTGGCTGACTGAACTTCTTCCCTTTCTATGTGTCACCTTTACGGAGACCTCCCATTAGGTTAAACTGACATATCTATGCAGTAAAGACCTTTTTGAGTACGTACAGCGCTCAGGGATGAGTATAGGGCTGGTCTGTCTGCTTGCGTGGGCTCTGAAAGATGCGACGCCTACCAGAGGGGTCATTGACATGCAGTGATCTGCGTGGTTTGTGGTTGTTGCGAGCAAAGCTGTCCTGTGCTCTGTTGTGCAGACAGGGCATCACATCAGCTGTGTGGTGTAATCCTTTTACACTGGGGGAGTGCTGTGAAGGTTTTAGGTTTTGGGGAGCATCAGGCTCACTTTTTGGCACAACTGTCCAGGAGTATTAAGGGGCTCACCAGTTCAGAGGGCTGGTGAACACAACCTACACGGTTTTTGAGTCCAGGTGAGACAGCACTGAGGAACACGTACGAGCTTTCAAATGTGCGCAAGAAAGACAGGAGCAAACCATTCTCCAGGACTGTTGTGGATAGGGCAAGAAGTAATTTGGCTTAAGATGATGCAAGGGAGTTTGGCTTTTTATCAGGAGAGGCTTTCCCAAGACTCGGTAGGGAAAAATGTATGAAACAGTGGGACTGACTGAGAAAGAGACTGTGGAGGACCCACTGCTGGTGACTTTTTTTTTTTTGTGATCAGGGTGGATGACGGTTTGTCAGCAACGGTAAGTACAGTGGAGCCTGCCTTAAGGCTGAGCGAAGGATAAAGGACTCCTAAGGTCCCTTCCAGCACCATCTTCGCTGATTTCTGGCTTTGTTGAGGCAGGTGGACTTTGGAGCAGAAGAGGCTTGTGGAGAAGGATTGTTTCAGGTGACCCAGAAGGTGCTGTTGATCTTCCCATGGGGAATAGTAAGATGAAGGAGGAATTGCCACTGCAGAAAACATACAGGTTTCTCTTATTTTCTGTTTGAACTCCTTCCTCCTCTTCCCTTTCTCACTGCTGCTCCTGCTATGGGATGCTGTGACGGTCGAGCTGGGCTCGGCAGAACCACCAGTGCACGTTGATGTTCATTTCTAATCCAAAATTGCTGTTCCTGCTCTAGGGTCTCTGCTCTAGTGGAAGGTAGAGAAGGATGGGGAATGTCATGCTGCATATGTTACCAGCCAGGATGGGCTTTGCAAGTGCCTGTGTTTTGCTGTTGAGGGCCAAGGGGCTTTTGAACAACAGGGGATGGAGCTGGCAGTGCAGTCTTGAGGCAAATTTTAAGGGATTTGGAGGGGTCCAGCTTGCAGCCACACTTCTTGTCCACATGGTGCTTAGAGTCCCTGAGGCACAACATGTAGGCTTAAGGGGACAGTTCTCGTCCTCAGCAGGTTCTTGACGGGGGGGGGGGAATTAAAAATCCCAAGTCTGAGATTACTTTCGCTGCATTACTAGCCTGTAGCACTGAAACACTGCAAGTTGGATTGCAGAAACTGAGCTATGTGCTCCCACTTTACTTTGCACAGGCTCTGGGTGCGTCTGACTCGGCACTGTGCTGATTTAACTCACTAAAATGGCAGAAAGTAAACAGAGGTGGGGAAAAAGCATGAATGTTCTTCTCCTGTCTTTCATCTTTCCCGATTGACAATTTTAAACACAGAGCTGTGCAGGGGAGAGCTGAGACTCGGTGTCTGGAGACAAAACCAGGATGTCTATGGAAGGAAGAGCAGGGACGGGTAGTGGGCACAGAGAGACTTTTCCTAGTAGTAGTCACAGTGCAAAATACACCTCTGGCTGCACAAATCAAGCAGGGGGTCTCACAAGCACGTTGGCACTGGCATCACAGGCTTCCAGAAAAAGGAAAGTTAAAAATTTTAATGAAGAGTGCTGGCAGCAGTCTGGAGAGCAGGGTTTGCCTTCCTTCCCTTTGGAGAGCCATTAGGTGAGGGTGGGAGGTGTGATTCATCTTGGAGCTGGTCACACACTGCCTTGCCATAAATCCTTTGGAAACAGCAGAGCTGACCGTCGGACAGGAAGGAGGAACGTGCTCAGCACTCAGCTTGGGACAGTGCCATTGTCATCTCATCCTCTCTATGGCTGAAGTTTTATGGCAAAAAAAAATTTTAAAAAACCTTGAATAAAAAAAACCCTAAAGAAACCCCTTGAGTATCTGGGGAAAGGGGCTGCGGGTGGGTTGGGCTTTTTGTCTATGGAAAAGTGCAAGTAGCTATTCTGTGCTCACTTTCCCCTTCCTCTTACTCAAATAAGATAACACTGCCCCGTCTCAGCTGAATATTTTTAGTACTCGCATGCCTGAACCCTGCCAGGCGAAGGACTTCTGTGGTTAACTAACAAGATAAAGCTGCCAGCCTCAGTGTTCAGCAAACGACCTCAGTTCTTAATCTTCTTCACTGAAAATAACAGGTTACTGTATGAAACGTTGCAGAGAAACTGCGTCTGAGAAACTGCATAGTGTTTTCAATAAATCCTGGTTTCAGGTGGATGAAAAATGTTGTGAGAATTTCTTTCCTTACATTTTAGCATGATTTCTTGGGAGACGGTAGAGATTGTGTGTCGGTGTGGTTCTTTGCTCTTACTCAGTAACTTTTGAACCCATTGCCCCATTTGAAGCAAGCTAGATGCAGATCTTGGGGTTATTTTATCTTACAAATTATTCTTCTTGGAATAACAATTAATGATTAGTATTAAGGTCCTATAAATTTCATGAGTAATTAGTTGGTATTGGAAGTCGGAGAAGTGATGCAAGAGGCCAGTGTGGAGTGGGAAAGCCTTAAGAGCCAGGCTTTGGTGGCTCTGCTGTTCTGGATTTGCTTATTTCCATGCTAGATGGACCCAAGGGGACTTGAGCATGTCCAGCAATGAGTGGAAGTCAAAAGGAGAAAAAAAAAAAAAAAAAGGGGATTTTTAAAACGCATTTTGGTTTTGGGTTATTTTTTTTT